>OMNM01063785.1:27767-38061 GCA_900302745.1 Parablennius parvicornis | reverse complement strand
TTTGTATTTAAATTATAATTGATGAAATTCAAATAGTATATTATTAATGTTATTATTTGTAAAAGTTCTTGTTCAATATTATTATTGATATTAGGTACATGTCATGTACATTCATGTATATGTGTATGTATTTGTGCATATACTGTATGTGTATGTATATATAGTTGATGTGAATGTATAAACTGTATATATAAAAGTTGTGTATAGTATATATTGAATGCGTATTGTAAAAATAGTAATATTAGTTATCTAGAGAGCCTTGCAGTGTTTTTTTTTTGTTTTGTTTTTTTTTATGTGATGAGGTAGGTATATATAAGATTTTGCTTCAACCAACACCCTGTCGGCTGATTAGTTGAACAACTGTGTGTTGTTTGTTATGTTTTTGTTTAATTTTTTTCTGAAGATTGCCAATATAAATTCAAATTCATTTATCAGATGTATTCAACTACTCACACAATGGTTTTGCATTAACAGAAATGATTGTTTGCACATACACTTTCAAAACTACAGAAAGAAAATCTTACATATGAGGTGGCAGCTCAAAGAAGTTAACACCCATGTAGGTATCCATTTGCTTCTTACTGTAGATGTCTATGTCTTTATATGGGTTGACTGACACCAAGAGAGTCCCAATGTAGGTCTGCAGAAAAAGACAAGCAAAGAAAGAAAGAAATAGTCTACAACTCTTGCACATTTGTTAATGACATTCGGATATCCAACAATGTGCGGCCCATGTGTTATTGCACTGATAAATAATTGTGTTCCTTATCAAAAGCGATAAGTTTAGATAATGACTTGTCACGTCCGGGTGAACAGCACAGACCTTTAAAGTGCTCACTCTGCAAATAATAAGTCTCGTAGTTTGCTGGTTCAGCAACACAAGGTGCCAGATTCAGCAGAAGGCAGTGCAGTGTTGGGACAGTATCGAGGTGAAGGTTGAGGACATGACGTTTAATTAGAGTAAGAGAAAGAGTTAGGCTCTCCAAAATGACACCACTCAAAAAAGACTCACATAAATGAGATTCTCATGGAAGCGTTTCCTGAGGTTGTCCAGGAAGGCGCTCTCGCTTGTGTAGGCGTCCAGGAGAACGAAGTCCTGGATGCCCACGCGATCCCTCGCTGTCAGCGAGGCCTCCATGTTCCTCAGGATCCGGTTACACCTCTCATCCAGACTCTGTCCAAGCAGGAACACATGAGTGACATTACACAAAAACAACAGACCTTATCTGCAGATAACATGTTATTTTAAGCTCATGTTTTATTCCTTTTTTCATGTTTTTTCCTTTGCGTTCCCACAAAAAAAAAAAAAAAAAAAAAAAAAAAGTTATCTTTTTGCGCAGGCTATCACGGTAAACACATACATTCAGCTGCAAACAATCTGGGGCAACCTAGGATGTATTCTATATTTCCTTGTACATTTCCTCCCTCATTATCTTTATATCTGTGACTTCCAGTCAGAGCTGTTTGTGGCCTTGGCTACATCCTCAACACTATCTAAAATGTTTCTGACATTTGTCAAAGAAGCAACAGCATTGTTCAGGACAATAAAGTTAAAAACCTTGATGCAAAATAAATTAATAAATTAAATAAATAAACCCCTCACAACTCACTCAGAGTCACATTCAGCAACACCTGGCACAAACATAATCTTCAGCGGTAGCGGTATTCAGTATGATATGCATAACCAAAGCATATGTTGTGATATTTGACACACAAGTAAAGTTGTGCAGGTAAAATATTCAGCAATGTCATGCACTTTAATTATAGCACCGTGAAAGAGTCATGCCACATTACACTTCAGTAGTTTGGCTCTTGTCACTGCCAAGCTGACCTGTCAGCAAGTCACAGTAAATGAAGCTGACAGCTCATTCTCCAGCGAAACAAGCAATTGATCTACTGACACAATGAAAATCCACAAAAGAGTGAAAGTAATAATAATTTACAGAAATGCAAATATTGAAAGACAAGTCTGGCCATATATAGATATATAACGAGTAGATTCTATAAGAAGTCACATACCCCGATAGGTCCTTGGTGTGTGAGTGTGTCCCGGTATCTTTTCTGCAGGGAACTGAACATCTGGTTTTATTGAAGGGAACAGAGGAAACGCTGATAGATTACAGTCTCTGTTTCCTTCAATAGGAAACCATTAATAATGTAGTGAGTGTGCAACAAAAGAAACAAATCTGTTTCTAAATATGTATCTGTGTGTGCTTGCGTGCATGCATGTGCACACGTGCGTGTTTGAGGAGAGATTTTATTTTCGAGGATTAGGCATCCAAAGTATGTATTGGACACGACATAGCCAGACATTTTTTGGAACTATGTGTGATGAATAATGGCATTCCTGACGGTATTCAAAAATAATTTTTTCAAAGAAAAGCAATTTATAATTTATGGGGGGGTGTTAATGTTGGAAAACTTTAAAGTAAGAACAAATATTAAATGTAGACGTGTGTCAGTTTTGGGAGAGAGGTTATGGCATGGACTTAATGATGAACTGAAAAGGTGTAATTATCTGTGTGTTTTAAAAAAGAGTTTAAAATCTAGAATAAATTTGAATTTATCAACCCAAAAGTGATTTATAACTCAAACTGTCATTTAGTTTTGTATTTGATAACTGATTTATATTTGTAGTAATCCATAAGAGGTACAGGATTTCCAAAATAAGCCACAGACTTCAGCTGGTCACTTTTTCGGTTGCTGGACATGTAATTTTTTGTAATATTGTTTGCTGCTCTGTATAAATGCCACTGAAATAAACTAAACAAAAACAAAAAATATTGCATCTCTTATTGAGTCCTCTAAATGTCAGTAATATTTCTTCACACAAAGGCTTTACGAAATGCTCTCAAGCTAATTTTATTGACTTTGCTCTTTGGCATTCATAGCAGCAAACACTCGAGGTCTGAAACCGGGTCTGTAGGTTGTCTCTGTTTGCATGAAACAGAACCAACAGAGGAGGCACGGCGCTCGACCGGTGCGACGGAGGTCTGTTGAAGGTCGGGTTTCTCTAGACACCTGGAGGCCCTTAAATGTGTGTTGCCCTGGGTGATGTGTGGTGTCAGTCAGTGGCCCACGAGGAGCGCTATCTCTTTCAGGAGCCTAACTGCCACTTTGTGGCTGCGTAACAAGATCCTGCACCGTACTGGAAAGACAGGTACAATGAAGCGCCCTCTCAGGTGATGGTCTCCAGTTCAAATGAACTTTCCTGTTCAAATTTGGAGTTTACTGTACTTGCTCATTCATATTCATATGCATTTGTGTTTTGGTAAGACTGGTGCAGGGGATTGTTTTAAGATTTTAAAAGAGATAAACTTCTCTCATTACTTTGTGTTCTTTTGATTTTACACAATAGTTCTTCCTCTCACGTGTTAGAGTTTGCTTGTGATGTAATTGTTTGGTAGAGACAAACTTCTTTGTTTGCACAAAATGTATTTGTTTGCATCAGGCTAAATATCAAAACAGGGCGTTATGTCTGAGACAGTCGATCCTTGCTGTCTTGCATCCTAAATTTGTCCCAAGGTTGTTTTTCTCATGTTTTACACGGTTTGATCAAGTCTGTATTTCATAAAAGGAGGGACGTTTCAGATCTGTGAGAGAGTACCGGTAATTATTGCAGATAAATTAAAAATCATCAGTGTTTACCACACCAGGAGATTTTATTTAAAGCTTTTGAGGAATCTTATTTTTCAGACCATCATCTCCCTTCTCATATAATATCTTAAAATCAAAGTCACGTTCATTAATTCTTTATTTTTTGAAGGGAACTGTTCTCAGAGAGCAGATTTAATTTTCTGAGGAGTAGAAAGAGACTTCTTTTTTTGTGTCCTCTCTGCTTGTGAAGTTTAATCATAACATACAACCAGAAAAATATACATTATTGATAGAATTTTATTGATGGAATCTTAGCCAACCGTTTAACCCACATATGAGTTATCTGCAACCATAAAGACACTCCTGTGAACACTAACTTAGCCGCCCACACTTCTTGATATAGAAACACATATGAGGCCCCTAATTATGACCATTAAGTTTCTATCTCTGACCCTGACTTTGAACCCAATCGATGTCTAAACCCATGCATACATGTAGTGTTTCTATGCCTTACAAGGACTATACATTAACTCTATTCATTGCAGGATACTTAATCTAAGCTATAGTCCTAACCATAGTCTGGCCCTGAATCATTATATCTCCTAAACATTTATTGAGATCTTCATGGGAGCTTTGTTTCTTCACCACTGTGACATGAGTCCCCAATCAGGTACAGACAGATGAAAAATGCATGTCGCCATGTGTGCAAATTGACATCTTCCACTTCTTTGGCCCTGAAATTAACCATAACACTAATCATTTACAATGCATACCATTAACTCAAACTTTAGTTGTAATCTGTCACATCTAAGATTGTTCTGGCCCTACAAGTGTCCTCCGTTTTCAACAAAGATGTGCGACAAAGAGGGATATACAAGACATCTCAGTCACACACACAGTGTCACTTCAGTGTCACTTGCGTTACTGTGGCACTGTTTGGAGACTTGCCCTAACCACTTCCACTGCTTGTCTAAACATAACCTCAAAGCAAGTCTTCACCCTGCAAGGTAATAATTTATGTTCTCATAACATGAATAATACAGAAACAACACTCACTCTCTCAAAACAACATTAATGAGAAGTGAGAGATTGAAACAACATTGAATAGGTTGATGGACTTGTGTGGTTCCATCACAATAAACACTATTGTGACAACACAGCTGTAAGATACACATATTGAAGGTATTGATCAATGAAGCTCTAGAAATGCTGCTTATGAGCAATATCAAAAGTATGCAATACTTCACACCAAACCACCTTCTTCCAGTTAAAGTGACAGCAAATTCCACTAAAATATTATTATATTACTTTTTTTGATGAAGATGCTACAATGTATTGTAGCTGAAGCAAAGGTGCTGATGAGTCCACATTCAGCAACTTTGTTCATGGGATTTACCTCCTTCACCTCCAAGACCATGTGCGTCATGGTTCAGTCAGTCTTTTGTGACGGACCTGATGGATCCAAGTCAGTCTGCCCTTCAGTCCACAGACGGCAAAACTCTGGCAGACGCAGCCCCGAGACAGTAGCTTTAGTAGCTGAGGAGTTTTTCCATTGCGGAGCCTTTTCAAGTCAGCATTAATATATTTGCCCCCCTGATGCTCATCAGTCCTGGATTCAAATATTGGCTTGGAGCAGGTTCAGAGCGACAGTGTGGGACAGTGAAGCTTAAGAGGAGGAGGAGGGGGAGGACGGAGGAGGGTTGTGGTGGTCGTGGCAAAGCTGCTTCCTGTCGGGCAGGCGTTCTTGCATTGTAGGTAATGAGGCAGATACCTGGCAGTGGAAGCAGCAAGCTGCTTAAACATTCATGGAGCCCCGGCAGCAAACAGTCATTCAGAGCTTCACCCGAGTGTTGAACGGTACCACTGTGTGTTTAAGGTTTTGCATGTGAGTGTGTGTGTGTGTGTGTGTGTGTGTGTGTGTGTGTGTGTGTGTGTGTGTGTGTGTGTAATACAAGGATGTGGTAACTTTACCCATGCGGAGGAGACCTCCTTGTCACCCTCCTCCCCACAAAATTACAGCACAGGTATTCGATTACTGATCTTTGATTAGGCAGATGCATTTCAAACTAATTACCTGCTGCTTATGAGGCCCACAATGATCAGACCAGTTTGATATTGAACCATTGAAGTGTCTGTGACGTGTAGCTGTGAGCCTTATTTGATTCAGAGAAGATTTTTTAACTTTTTAAAGATCCACATATAAAAGAGTGGATGAGATTGAAATTACTTCTGTAGGGCTCTCTGTGGAAAATCCACATATAGGTCCATGGAATGTTTTCATTCAAGTCATGATATAAGATGGGAGGGTTTATTGAGTTATTGTCATTTCCATCAGCTGCTAATTGATTACTTTAACATTATGATCATTGTTTATTCAAATGTAAATGTAACAGAATATCAGGAGAAAATCAAGTGATGGGATTAACTAATAACAAAAAAAAAATCAAATGACAGTGCTCAGTGTCATTAAAATAGATTGCGTCAATGACTCCCTTTGCTTTGTCTCTGCTTCTTCAGGTTGAGATGGGTTAGTTGTGACAGGCCAGCAGGAAATGTAATGTTGCCCTTTCATTCCACCTGTTTAAAGTTTAACATTGCTTCCTGTAAGCATCAACAAAGGCATCTTACATTACTTCCTCGAGATCAGCCAAAACAAGGACTGACACAAGAGAGCATGTTGGAAAAATGCTCATTAACATAATGTAATCCATTATGCAGACATGGAAGGATTCCTAGTGTCCAAATTGGACTTTCAAGAGATGCATTAATCAGAATACGCATCCAATAAACACACAGGAGTACAATGCCAGCTCGTTCACTGGATTTGGCTGATGACATAGGTAAAGAATTCCTCAATGGATGGATGTTGTTGTATCTCTTTAAACTTTCACATATATTTGGATAACCTGTTGTAATCTGATGACCAATGCATGATGTTCTGGAAAATGTAAACATTAAATCTGATAAATAAATGAAAGAACAAAATAAACTCCTAATGCTACCAATAGTAGAGGAACTTACCATTTGATTTTTGTTTTTTGTTTTTTTGTTTTTCGCTACTGTGCCAGTACCATATCTATATCCATAAAACTATCATGAAGATAAGACAGACACATGCAAAATTACCACTGAAGGCTCCCAGCAGATTCGAACCAAAGATATTCTCACAGAGAAGCAAGAATGCAAACCAGTAGAACACTATGCTTCTGTATCTCTATCTACCACCTAAATGCTGTTTTTCACTCAGACTTCTATCACTTCTTGAATGGCAGAAAGTTTTGAAATAAACCAAAAATTAACATTGCTTATGAAGTATAATCATTTCATTTGATAAAGAGCAATATGTTGAATTCATAATACATAACGATAACAAATGAAAACATCCCAGGCTGTCTAATTTCACTTTTACATTAATGTTAAGTATTTCTCCAACAATAAGGGTTGAGATAAGTGTCTCAACTATATTATTGCATCTAAAGCCTGATGAATAGACAATATCACCCGGTGTCCTCGATCCACCGTTTGTTCAAATAAATATTCACAAGCTCAATTAGTCCCAAACAACTAAACTTTCAACTAATTCCTTATTCATGTGAGCAAACAGATTGCTGTCACCAGCAGAAGACTCTCAAGGATAAAATGAACTGTGAGGCTTTTAGTGTCAGACATGGTGCAAGCATTAAAGAAAGTGCACAGTAACTGAAGTAACAGCATCGGGAACTGTTTTAGAGAATGTTAACAAGCAATTAATTCAGTTTGCAAATTGTATTTTACAGGTTTGACTGAAAACATGGCAACAGGATTAAGCAATCTCCACCAGAGTCCAATACGTACATAGATCTCACATATCCCACATAGATATTAAATCTTACCTTTGAGTCCATGTTGTGTATGTTTGTGCTAAAGCTCTGCTGAGGGTCTGATCTGAGTGAGCCTGTCCAAGCAGTGAATGCAGAGACAGGGGGATAAGCTATATATTCTGAGATCATTATATTTATGACTGTCTCACAATGCAGCAGCCTCAGCATGTCCTCACAACGTCCTACTTCTATGCACCTATATATTTATTTTAATCATACTTTATTAACTCCTTTTTTTCCACACTGACCCTTCCTGGATGCAGAGGTGAGGCCTGAAGGGGGTCAAGGGTCTTTGTTTAGGGACCCACAGAGGTGACTTGTCAGCGGTGGGAATCAACGTCCACGCCCCAAGCCAGGTTTCAGGTTGACCTTGTTCATTTTGAGGGCCAGAGATGACTGAATGAGTCAAACACTCCCAGTAAATTATTCTGAAAACATGTCCTTACTCTCAACTGAACCATTATTCGAGTGTAGCCAATGTAATGCTTCTGGTCTAAAGTCTCATAAACTCAGTACTATTGAAAGTAACGTATTTATTTTTTATAAAATGTTCAATCTTTGGGGCTTTATTCATGAGAAAATAACTTTTAGGTCATTAAAACAAAGAATGTATGAAATCACCAACATCAACTTTCACCTTTTGAATGCGTGACACCAGAAATAGCAAGAGGATGAGAGCACAACCTGCTGTCAGCCACAGGTCATGACAAATACTTCTTCTGCCCAATTCTAGGTACAAAATCATCATACAGCATTTAACAAAATAACTTTTGTTAAAATGAAGCGGAAAAGTCAAAGTTTTTTTTTACATGTGCAATCTGTACAAGAATCAAAGTTATCAGAATCTGAATATATATATCTGTATAGCGTATTTTTAAACAATGAGTCAAACATGTCTTCTTGTTATTATGTTTCTTCATGTTCCTTTCTCGAGGGTTATGAAGATGTATGAGAAGACAGACAGACTGAGTGAAAAATTATTCATATATTTGTAGAATCTACAGAGGACTCAGTAAATAAATCCAACAGACACAATAAAGGAAATATTTTTAAAGAGAGAGGGAGACCTCATTCTATTACTGAACTTAAACAATAACAATATATTTAGAATACAATAATTTACTTGGCACATTTGTCATTGTAAATAAGTAAATCTTCAGGAGCTAATAGGCTAAAATCAGCTGCAACAATTAAAGGATGAGACCAGAAATCAAACACTTATTTCTTGTGATTGACTCTCAAATACAAAGATTGTATTGGGAGGATGGTCAGATTTTTCCAGCTTGTCATTGACAATTCTTCCACACACACCAGGGGAGACCCAACTGTTAGAAATGAGTGCTGAACACTACATAACTGTGTGGCTCATCTTAATTATGATAAATACTGCCTTGTACTGTATGTCTCTGCCAGACCCATCAGACTGTATGTACATTAACACATTTCAAAGAAGAATATGATGAGAGAGAACAGGGAGGAGTAGAACAGCAAACACATAAAACACACACACACAAAGTCAAACACTTTTTGATCCTCATTGTCCATGTTCAGCTTTTTCTTTTTTTAATTTTTCATTCGTTTAGTTTAGGTGTGTCACAATTCTCCGAAAAGCATGCAGCTGTGCAAGACAATCCGTAATGGCTGTTTACCTTAAAAAAAAAAAAAAAAAAAAAGAACTGGGATAACCACCTCCTCCCACCTGTAGCTTTAGGTGAGACCTCCCCTCTCATCAAAACAGGTTTACTTCCTGATATGTTGTTAGAGTCAAACCTGTGAATGCAGCTGTGAACTGTCACTTTATCTATGAAATGAACGAGTGGGTTGTATCTGCTGAAGCCTCCTTCAGGCAATGGAAGAACGCTGAAAAATGGTAAAACCATAAGTCTATTACTTTTCACGTCAAACAGATTTCATATGGAATGGCGTAAGACAGCAGATTGAACCTGCTGTGGATCTATGTGCTTTGGCATTATGCATAGCAATGCATACCTGTGTTCTGTTTGTTGACATTCAGGAGTGAGTCAGCATTTGTGGGTCATGCTGATGAAGATCAGGACACAGACAATGAGATCTGCACAGTAACTGCAGCCAGAGTGAAGTCAGGTGGTGTGCAGGCTTCACTCAGCTCTGAATCTAACAGGACTGAAGGTTTGTTCACAAGTTTAACGTTTAAAGTTTAACGTACTTCATGTAGATTACTTAACAGGTTTTTTATAATATGTATTATTGGGATAAAGATAAGAGTCTAAACAAAGAGCGAGCCAGTTCTTTGTAGCAATGTCAGCATCTGCTGATTAATTGTGGTTTAAGGGCCAGTCCTTGGGAAGTTTACATGTTTACATGTGGGAAGCATGTGGGCTTTCTTTCTCCGACAGTCCAATAAAAAATGCATAGAGCTCTAAATTACTCCAAATCATGAATGTGAGACTGTGAATGTGTGACTCTCTCTGTCTGACCTGTTCAGAGTGTATTCTTGTGCCAACCAATAATATTATACCGGTCAGTGATTTTATCATTTTAAATGGAATAAAGCCAATAACATGACAACCTGTCAAAAAGAGAAGTGCTGCCACTGTACTTATTTTTGACAAGCAAACTATGTCCAAGAAATTCGGTTGTTTGTATTTTGAAGTTACGAGATGGAGTTATTAAACTTTCTTTTTTCTTTAAATAAACTAGTTTTTATTTATTTATTTATTTATTTGTTTGTTTGTTTGTTTGTTTGTTTGTGTTTGTTTATTTGTTCATTTATTTATTTATTTATTTATTTATTTATTTATTTATTTATTTATTTATTTATTTATTTATTTATTTATTTATTTATTTATTTATTTATT
>OMNM01063785.1:0-18292 GCA_900302745.1 Parablennius parvicornis | reverse complement strand
AATTTGTGAATTTTTTTTTTTTTTTTTTTTTTTGTGTTTTTTTTTAATTTCTATTTCTCATTTTATATAGCGTCCCAAATGTTTTTGCAACCGAACTTCGTCATCAAAGATCCTCAACTCTTCCTTCAGACAAACAGGAACACAGCGCTCTGATCGGAATTTAATTAAAACAGTGATGAAGCATGTCTGTCTGATGTTGCCTTAAACTCAGCAGTTAATACAAATCAAATGAATTCTATACATCAAAGAGCGTCTCCATTGATGTGCAGATTGCTTCAATGAACTCCTCCTTGCTTTGCATGTTTTCTTATCTCCGAGGAGGGCGTCTCTTTGTTACGAATCGTGTTACGAATTGATTCGGAGTGGCAGCCCAACTCTTTACAAACAGAAGAGAGAGAATTAAAGCCTTGCTGCTTCGCTGTTGACTGTCTTTGGTTCTGCATGTTTAAAACGCCATGAACGCCTCGCCACAGGGGAGCTGCTCATGTTGAAGACTGGATCAACTGCAGAGCAAATTCACAACAGCGTTGGCCTTTTTATCTTCCACATCTGTTTGTAGAATCTTGTTTGAATAGTTCGTCTTCATTCAGGCCATCCTTCCCTTCAAAACATGTTGTTTTCTCTTCTCTACCCGTCAAGGTCTTACTTACATCCTGCCTCAGTCTTTCTGTTGTAAATGATGTTTAGGACATAAAATATATCAACACGTCTTATTGGGTTTGAGGTCCCACGAATGAAGCACATGAAAAGGTGAAGTATCACGGACACAGAGAGAGGAACCAAGAATGTGACTGAAAACCTGCTTAAGAAATGTCTCTACAAAAGTGGAAATGTTTTGTTTTCTATCAAGAAGAAAGGACAAGGGATGCCGACAAGGGATGCCGAAGGGACAAGGGATGCCAACGTTTTATTTATTTATTTATTATTTTATTATTTAGTTCTCATACACATTGGTGTTTTTGAACAGACCGCCCCTCAAACCCTGGGAGGGAGCCAGACTGTCCTCAACCAGTGTGATCCATTTTCAGAAGTTGAATTAGTTTATGAATCTTAGTTGTTTTAATCTGTTATATCAGTCATGTTTGGTTTGGAAGGTTTGGACTAAGCCAACACCCCCCTTGTTGGTCCTGGACTCCAGACCTCAGCTAAGCTCTCAGCTCTGCTAAGACTCCCTCCTTTTTTTAATAAAGATCACCTTCAGTAGCCCTGTTGTTCTGCTTGCATTCTGCACTTGAGCCTCAGCCCATACCACATGATAGTATCAGCATCCTTGAGAATTACTGCCAAGATGAACTACAACAACAGTTAAAGTGAATACTGATCCCTTCCATGTGTTGGAAAAGAGAGATCCATTGTTTTGGTGCTAGATACGCTGAATGAGACTGAGATTATATCTAATACTACAGATCTAATGAGAGGTGCCTGGGATGGTAGCAAGTGAAGATCCGCTGATGTGCATTGGAAACAAAAGCTGACATGAGCGGTCTGATCCCACTAAGAAGCTATTGAAGCACGCTCATCTGCAAAGGTATTAATGATAGAGAAGCACTGATGCCACTTTTTTGAAGGACGAGTACAAGAATGAGCACTAACCTTTCAACTACTTGTCGATATGAATCCTTATTAAATGCAATTTGGTGCATCCCTGCTAATGTAACTGCAGTATCATCATAAATGCACCAAACAATGGCACTTGAAATTGAATTGAAACTGGACCTTGGAACAACAGAAGCTTCTCTGCCCAGATGAATCATATAAACGGTAATTGTTACTTGAGTAGGTTTTGTAATCACGTCAGCAGTTCAGGAACACTTTACACAGTCAAATTGACCCAGTCAAATTGACCTAGTCACACCATAATGGCAAAGACTATTAGAAGCAGACTGAGATGGAGATAGAAATGGAATCAGCAATATCACAACTGGAACATTATCAACTTGACCACAACCGCCCGAGGTATGAGTCCATCTCAAGAAGAAGTTCTACCATAATGATGGATTGAGCAAAGTTCCACTGGATAGCCTTCATTCTGAGCCTTCACCTGGCGTCCCACCAGTCTTCTTTACCACTTTACTGTGAAGGGCATTGTATGTACTGGACAACTCGCCAGTTCATCACAGGGGAAACCATGAGGTCATACACACACATTTATACCCACAAGCAATCTATTGAGTGAAGGACTAATCAGAGAAAAACCACTCGTGCTTCGGAAGAACATGAAAACTCAACATGGAAAATAATCTTCCTGTTTTAAGACATGAACTCTACTAGAGACGTGTTGGCACACAATCTCCTCAAGGAGCTTTACAGTCTGTTCAACATATGAAACACATGGCAGCTGAGACATAGAGCAGCCGATCCATCACAACAGGACATTTCTGTCAAGGAGACTAGATGATGTGAGATGGACTCTTCGATGATGATTAATCACGTGGCCATTTCTAATGTCGATACAAATCAATCACGGAGGCAAAAAGGTGTTGCGTCACAGCCGTAGAGATTGAACACTCATTGCCATGCAGTAGAGTGCAGTAATGGGAGAAGAACAGTGATATTGATCATTTTCCGGATTGCTGAATCACAGCCATGATCTTTGGGCTGTGATGCTTTAATAAAAAGGTCGCCGCATTTTTCAAACTGACAAAACAATCCGGGAAACAGATAATTGTATCAAAGAGTGGCCCCTCTGCAGTCAACGCTTTCAATAACATCTATTCTTTAAGCACAAAGCCCATAATATGCAGAAATAATCGGTCACATCATCCATACTTGTCAGAATTTAAGCTTTACAAAGGTTAACTTTTTATTCAGAGTAAAACCAGCTGTTATTTCTGCTAACCTTGTTATTTGGGTTTTTAATGGCATTTAATTTACAGAAGACTTAACATTCAATGTTTTACATGTATTGTTAGGCTATAAAAAAAAGTAAACCATTGGGTGTGTTGGGTGGATGCACTTCGTTTTCAGTAGAATGTACCTTTTATTCTAAGTTAGTATCACAAAATATTTTACTAGAGGACAAGACATTTTAGAACAATTTAAGATTGACATTTTAACTTTTGCAAAAATATTTTTTTAAAGTATGAACAAAAGGATTATTTTTGCTTAAATTTATGATAGCTTAGTACAAAGCAAATCCGTCAATTACAAATAAATGAAAGGTTAAAAAAAACATGGAAACGTTGTTTCAAAAATGTGATAAATATTGCATAAATTTGACCGGACTAGTTGGGAAAACGGAGAGCTTCTCAAAGTGTGGTGCATCAGAAGGCTTCTGGAGATGGAGACAACACAAATAAACATCAACAATGGGAGTAAACGGACATTCGTATGGACAGACGATGAAGAAGGATTAGTATTCTCGGTGACTGTCAACTATAAAACTACCAAGTCCAGGACAACATGGAGTCATGACACTCTGGAAGCAAACCTTGTTCTTGTTGTCATCTACTGAGCATGTGCAGAAGACCTATTTGCTCGGGCTGTGGTGAGCATTGACACAGCAGCAGTGTTTTACACAGAGTTGGAGCATTTTCTAAAAGTTGCCATTTCCCTATTTACACTGTGAGTCGGAGCGTTTAAAAAAGTTCCACATTGGTTCCCACCCTGGTTGTATACAACAGCCATGTCGCCTTCCATTAAAGGCAGCAACAAGAGGAGATTCCAAATCTCTTCCTGTTGCAAGGATAAAAACTGTTCTGACACCCGAAGGCTCTCAATCACATCATATTGTTTGCATAAGACACCAAAAAGGACAAGGGGAAAAACAAAAAGTTCAACCTTGGCAGCTGTTTATAAAAAGTTGAGTTTTCGTGGAGAATTTAAAACAAATATTGCAACAACATCACCAGACTATATAGGGAGACAAGATATATCAAATAATATGAAATACTTTTTATTATTGATCTCATTGGCCATTAATGTTTGTAATCTTATAATGTGACCAAGTTTAGGGAATCTGGATCTCAATCCTGGTGGTCAGGTGGGGCTTCATATGGTTAAAGCTCTGCGAGGGGTGAGTCTTACTCCCACACGTGAGAACAACTGCTTCAGAGGATCCGATTGTCCTTAAAAATACAAAATCTGGCAAGTTTTCAAACAAGCTGCATTCTGTCTCGACATCACCTCTGTTAAAGAGTCTCTTTGGAGCTTCCTCCTCTAATAATAAGATCTCAAGGTAAGATGGTCTTGATATAAGCTGAGTTGTTGCAGAGGGACAGTCCTGAATGACAGCTGTCTTTTCCTCTTCCAGATTTCTGAGGTAGCAGGACCATGATGTGAAAAGTGACAAACCAGCAGTGCAGACAAACATCAGCTGTGGCTCAGGGCGCCAGCTGGTTATTTTCTGACAATGTAAAGTGAGACTGACCTTAAATCTTTAAACTCAATTACTCTAATAAACTGAAAATTAGAGGACCAGCTGCTTATAGAAATCTCAAATTAACACATTTAACATGTTAATCATTAGCATGACAGCAGCTGGAGGTTAATGGGGAACATTTATTGGTTCACTTTGGTCTTTTATGTGCTTAACAATCTACAGAAGAAAACTCCTTTATAGGTAGACAATTGAGTGCTAAATATAAATGCTGTATTGTCTGTGTGTTTAAATGAGTGTTTGCATTTTCTGTCAGTGTGTTTCAGTGTTGGGTGTTGATACCAAAGAGGAACAGAGCTGATCAAATGTTAATGTAACTGAACAACACTTCAAGTCAAAATGCAAAATCTATGTTTTTTTTTGTTCCTTAAAAACTCTGCATTTACATAACAACGTTTTGAAAACTATGTCTGACTACACGGCAGAAATGATGTAGTCAGCATGTTGGGCCGCAAGTCGGCACTGTAGGTTTTTTTTTTTGTAATGAAACTCCAAATACGACCTCGCAGAGAGCAATACGCTATGAACATTAACAATGGCGAACACACAGACACTCGTATGGACAGACGACCGAGTTGGATTGATATTTCAGTGACTCTCAACTGTAAAACTACCCAGTTCCGGGAGAATATGGACCGGGAGTCATGACACGCTGAAGGCAAACATTGTTATTGTCCATCTACAAAGCACGTGCAAAAGAACTGTTTACCACGGCCGTGGTGCGCATGCACAGTAGCAGCGTTTGCGCCATCTACAAAGAGACAGAGCCTGTGTGTTTTCAGAGTTGAGCATTCTCCCAGAAATGGGGGTTTCAAAATGCTTCTCAAAAAGTTGGATTTTCAGTGCCTTTGATTACTGTTGTCATCTATATAGACTCCAAAAACAAAACAAAAGTTTTGCGTTTCCACTCTAAATGTTGTGTAAAGGGGGCATAAAAGGACATTTACTACAATACTTCATCGTCTTATAAAAGAGGCTTCACATGAGGATAATTGTCAGGTTTCATCAGTGAAGGCTCAATCTGGCCCTGCAGGTTGAGTTGATAAACCGTCGGGCTTCAGGATACTGTGAAAACCCAGAGTTTTCTATATGTTTCATCGAGTTCAACCACATTGTACATCAGATAAAAGTAGCAACCGCACCAATCTCTCGCTTTGTCTATTTACTATTAAATAAAAAAAACAGATTGAAAAGGGCATTTTCCTTGAGTTAAAATTACAAACACTTCATGTGAAAACGCTTTGCACTGCACAGGTTTTCTAGTAGAGAAGTAATGAAGAGTTGGCTTTCAGAGCGACAGAGCGGTGGGTTTCCAACATACAGAAGGTTAAAACCTTCAAACAGTGGAGTCAAAATCAGATTAGCACACGTAACAACACTGAGACCCAGAAATCAATCTAGTATCGCTCTGAAAGCCAGCTACTTTTTTCTGCTCATGGAATCACACTGGCATCAAGTCAAAAGCTGCAGAAATGTAAGAGTCCTGAGCAACAGGCTAAGAAGAAAAACAATTTGGAAAACAGGATTTCAGATAAACTAAGTAAAATCGTGGTCATGATACATTTTGTGAAAGATGCCAAGATATTTTACTTCATTGCAGGAAAAGAAAGAGCAAAACGTTTGGTATTGTCAGTATTTCTGAGTTATTGTGCTATCATTTCACTGTTACAGCTCAATTGAGATTGAATGGGACTGAGTGAGGCTCCAGAGCTAAAATTAGTTTCAAACCCTGAGAGGATGAGAGTCTTCACTGAGACTGCATCTCAGTCCTGGAAACGATAAATGAAAAGCTTTTCTAAAAGGTCGACCGGCCAAAGCTGCTGTGGAATATCTATTAATGCCCATATCCTTCATCTTCATGTTCATGTGTGTGAGGTGAATTGTCTTGACAATGACCTCTCTTTGAAATCAGACTGATCAAGAAGACCAACTTCCTGATGCAACTCCAGGGTCAACGAAGCACACTCAGTGAAAACTGACTATAAACTTGCTTGACTGATGATGTCTGAGCATACTAATGACCCACACGTCCATCCCTCCTCGTCACGCAGTGTCAAACAGTGGCCACAGACTCACATCGGTGTTTGTCACAGCAGCAGACGCGGGTTTAGCCGTGCGTCATCGCGTTGGAACAGAAAAGTCATGCTGGTGGGAGGACGCAGCTCCTCACCGAAGAAAATCCGTTACATAATCCACAGGCTGTGCAGCTTCTTCTGGGCTCTGGGAGCATTATGGAGAATCACAGATGTTTGGAAGACTTCCAAAGCAGCACAGAGACCCAGTTGTCGGGCGATGGGCTGCGCGCTCATTTCAAACACTTCATTCCTCGTTGACTGTCTTACATCCGCTGCCAAGGAATTTGTTAAAGGTATTAATGGTACCCAAAGGATGAAACTAATTATTACTTAACATTTTCTAATGAAATTCCTTTACACAACCCAAAACAAAACAAAGCACCTGCATAAAATTAGCATGTGACTATTATCATGACAGAACTGACACAGGCGTTTAGATGAACCACTGAGAAACGTGTTGAGTAAATAAATTAATTCAATATGGTTTTCTCAGAGGTAGAATTAAGAGAAGTATAGGATTGTGATCAATGTCCAGGGGTTTAATACAGGGTGTATATGGTTATTTAGCGCATAGCAACGTATTGTTCAGTCAGCATTACTTCAAAAATCTCCCCTGATGCACCACTCAGTAGTATCAACAAGCCAATTTCTTTCCCGAGGATGATGAAGCCATGATCCGCCCACCTCTGCCTCTAACTGGCTGTATCAGCTGCCTTCACTGATTTGATTGATTAATGCCGATGTTTACCATTGTTAACCAAGTCGTTTAGTATGAAACATGATGGCTGACGAGTCAATCAGGGGGAGAGTAGGGCAGGTCATTGATAACTGATAAATTATATCAAAATCATGTGACGTTCAGCAAACACTATGGATACAATCCAACATATTTTTTTTCTGACATACTGAATAGCAGCTTGGCTGTCGGACAGTGATACTACTTTTATACAACAGTTAAACTTAGACACAAATATTCTTCCTTTACACATAAAACTTGCCACTTCGCATTCGTCACCGCC
The DNA here is from genome assembly GCA_900302745.1 of Parablennius parvicornis. Lineage (NCBI taxonomy): Eukaryota > Metazoa > Chordata > Actinopteri > Blenniiformes > Blenniidae > Parablennius > Parablennius parvicornis. The sequence continues at coordinate 10,820 of OMNM01063785.1, read as the reverse complement.
TTCATGTTGTTGTGGTTGTTAATCAGTACATCCAGTAGAGGGCAGTGCATGTGGTAATGAAGTGACGGCCAAATGAAGCTTCATGAAGATTCATGAACCACTTTCTTTATTTTCTGATTCCTCCAGGTGGCACTCTTGGTTTGAAAAAAGAGGCTGAAAGACTGGCAATGAAGTGTGCTTTCAAATGTTTGTTGAACAGACAGCATTATCTAGTGGCTTCAAAAAATAGAGACAGTGGTTCATGAAGCTTCATTTGGCCATCACTATTGTAATGTCGCACATAATAAACCCGTATCTGACAGCGTCTGGGGCGTAACACTATTCAATTCAAGCAATGATTTTTTTTCTAAATCATCAACACAAGTAGTGCTGCTATTAGACGAAAGAGTTTCCCTCCACAGTGTTTGTTTGTTTTGGTTACTTTATTTCTACATTGCCGTTGGTTCTGCTCTTTGGAATATTGTAATTTCTATTTATATTTCTGTTGCAATCATGGAACATAAACAATCTTGTCTATTTCTGGAACGGTAAGAAGCCACAGTGTTATTGGTGTCAATAACAACATTGTGGCGTGTAATAAAGATGTGCATTGTACGCTCTCTTCCAATCAGATTCTTATTTTCAGAACTAACAGTTGTATAATAATATTATATCATTTACATTTCTAGTTCAGTACCATAACTCACTTTGAACGGGAGATTGTTAGCACTCAACACACAGTGAACAAAGTATGTCTTTCTCTTGTGTTTGTGATGTTCCTTATGTTGCATGATATATCTGATGTGTGTCTTTCTTTGTATTTCCTCATTAATTTTGCTAACAGGTGTCTTTTCATATTCTCCCATTCAATTTCCCTTGTAACAATCCTTTATAATTCTGTCTCTATATGCCATGATTTACGTGTTCTGTAGTTTTCTCTGTCCATTGGCTGTCTTCCTGGAATCGACTAGTTCCAGGTTTGTTTTGTTTAGTTATCTCTGAGTGTTCTGGACCCCCAAGACTGAGCTGGAACAATCTCCAATTACTTTTCTAAGTCATAATTCATTTATTTAAACTGGCTGCACTGCCATATTTCCACTTGTCATCAAAACACAATATAATCCAAGTCTTAAAACTACAGCATAAATTTTTCACTTCACCTAAAATTGTCAAAAATGTGACATTTGTCTAGTGTTATATTCGTACTCATACATAAATAAACAACCAAAACAAAAGAATCGATACACTGAATGTTACATAAGCTGTGCATACTTCTCTAAAAACAACAGATTTAATATTTATGCAAACTGAGAAATATGACATTGCAAAAAAACAACTCAACTGTTTATCACCTGAGTTCAATACATTTCAGACAGAAATGTTTGTGTTTTAGTGCATCTGAGGGATGGCTGCAGAAGGAAAAGGTTGTAATTTGCATTTAAGTGTCTGAAATGTGGATATCTATCACCTGTAATTACAAATCCTCCGCACATGGATGAAACGGCTGCCTTCATTTGTCCTGGCAAAAATGTATGTAGTTGTCATGTCGATGATTGTGCATCAAAGAAACGTAGATCGACGACCTGAACAAGAGGCAATCAGCGAAAATCCATTCATGGGATGTTGTGATATTGTGAAATTTTCTTCATTTCTTAAGCATAATTCACCTTCATTCGATATCTATCAGTTAACTTTACAGGCTCAGCCTCTCTTATGTTCGAAATAAGAGTTATCAACCCCAGGATAAGTAACTGATGAATTTTCGAACATTTTTAAAAACTGTCATTGAAACCTAGAAGCTCAGCATCATGGATGCATCAATACCACTTTACAGGTATGAATATTAACCTTTAGTGGCTAACCGAAACATAGTACCGATACGAGTCGTTATTAAGTCTAATTTATACTCCGTATACATATGACAAGTAGATCTCCAACACATATGAAAGCTCCAGTATATGTCTGCGTCTATAATACAACTCAACTCAACTTTATTTTTATAACATGAAATACAACACAGTCAAAAAGGGCAATGTGTAGGGTTTATCTCCAGAATGCGCTATGCGTACTGTGTACAGCAGACTGAGGGATTGAGCTCACTAGTAATGAGTGTATAATCAGTTTTTTAGTCATGTCTGGCATGTAGCATCGGGGGTGTCTCAGGCCTTGACCACACTTTTTTCTCCCCAGCGTTCTCAAAAACAAATTCTGTCCACGCCTCACTATGAACACGGCATAACACAAGGCTTCAGGGCATGTGGTACATATGACAGGCCTTCACGGGCGCTGTGACTCACTAAATACACCAAAAATGCATTTTCCCCAAAGCAATTACACTTCCCCAATCACAATTTCCCCATTCTGTAACCCTCGTTAAAAAAAAAAAAAGTTTTCAAGCTCCTAAACTTGTTAGCATGTAGCATGTAGCATGTAGTACAGCTTGGAGTGGAATCCACCTGAACCACTGAACAGTTACACTAATGAGAGACATCGAATTGATCAAGTTGCTGGTGTTATTCAAACTGTCTTTCACCTGCTGATCTTTTGGCAGAAAATAATTTATATTCTATGTTTGTCACTTATTAATATCAAGTAATTATTATTAAAAGAACATGCATCATGTATTCAGCATTCCAGAGCACGTCTTGTAAAATATTTTTTATTAAACGTGCTCTTTAAAATCCACCCAAGGAGCTAAAAAACGGTTGTGCTTTAACATTTAACATATCAAGGTCTCCTTCTGAAGCAGTGAGTCACGTCACAGTGGGAGGTGTGACAGTCATTTACTTACAAATGTAGGTCAGTTGTAAATTGTCACTCTAGTAACATTCAGGGAAAAGAAGGAATATAGAGGCAAATGTCGACAAAAAACAGCCAATTAAACATAAACACATGAAAACGTCAAAGCAGGTTGGCTGAAGCTTTATTCCTCACTGAAATAGCTAGTTTGCTTTACTTTTGCTTTGAATGCACCATAAAGTGTAAAAGAGAAGTGAAACAGAACTGACTAAACATCACTTCCTTCTGTGTTATTGGTTGTTCTGGTGTGCAATGTCTCCATATACTGCCATTCAGTTGGTAAACAGGACAATCAGAGCAGTTACCGACAGTCACTCCGACACAAAATGTGCAGTGTGCATTTCTGAACGGCGCGCTGCGAGGCGTTTACCATTTGTCCTCGGTGCCATTTGCACGACAGAGCGGTTGCTGTGACTTTGTAGTCTGTGCCAACAGATATGACACAATTACCAGCGTTTGGCTCGGCGGGGCGATTGATAATGTGGAGAGAGCTCTGCGGGGGCGGGATCGCTGGGAAACAGATGGGCTGTGCTCCCCATCTGCACCTTTAGCGTGACTCCTAATGGAGGAGAACATGTGAGATGTGCATTCACACCACTGAGGGCAGGTGTGTCTGCAGGGTGGAGATAAAGATGCAGTTTCCAGAAAACTTCTAGAATGTGAAGTTTTATCATATGAAAACGTACCGCATTATTCTAAATGTGAATAGAGAATTAAAAAATGGGTTCATTGTTGGTGTCATTAGTTTTATCTGCTTAAAGCAACTGAAACCCCTTAATAGAAGCTGCATGCATCAACGTCCTCTCTGTGAGTTCAAGTCTAACGAAGTCCATTTTTATGAATAAAATAGATGGCCACGTTTAGTGAAACTGCAAAACCTCTGTTGCGTTTCGGGGTTCTGTTTGTGGCGGTGCCCGGGGCCACTGAAAATAAAACATTTCAAGTGAAAACACATCGTGTTCACATTTTCAGTTTCATCTTTGCATAGAAACATTTTGAAAGCGATGTCTGTTTAGACAGAAACAACAAAAAACACTGAAAACTATGTTGTTTTCATGTTTGACCACTAGGTCAAACGCTACTAGGTCAAACGCTATAAACATTAACAATGTTGAGAGGATCTTTGTGCAGTCTTATCAAACATACAGTGTGAGCCGTGTGATCAATGAAAGTAGAACTCCAAATAAAATTAACTATTCTTTCAAATAAGCACTGCACAAATTAGCTTCTCCTTTCTATCCATCCATCCATCCATCCATCTTTTTTCCCGCTTAGTCCGTTTAGGGTTGCGGTGGCAGTATATAGAGCAGAGAAGCCCAGGCATCCCAGTCACCAGCAACTTCCTCCAGCTCTTCGTGGGCGGACCCCGTGCCACTCCCAGGCCAAGCCAGAGACATAATCGCTCTCGCGAGTCCTGAGTCGACCTCGGGGCCTCCTCCCAGTTGGACGTGCCTGGTAAACCTCTAAAGGGTGGCGACCAGGGGGAATCCTAATCAGATGCCTGAACCACTTCAACTGCCTCCAAACCGTTCCAGTGAAAGCTGGAGGCCCTCATGCGACGCCCCCAGAAGGACAACATCATCCGCCAAAAGCAGAGACGTCACCCTCCAGCTCCCCGCGTTGCCCTCCTGCCCCCGGTTGCACCTCGACACCCTGTTGATGAAAATCACCAACAACAGGGATTACAAGGCACAGCCCTGGAGGAGTCCAGCACTCACCCTGAACAAGTCCGTCTTAGTGCCGAGTGTACGGACGCAGCTCTCACATCGGGAGTACAGAGACCGGATTGCTCGCAGCAGCGGTTCTGGTTGTCATTTCTAAAATATATATGTATATGTAGATAGATAGATAGATAGATAGATAGATAGATAGATAGATAGATAGATAGAACTTTAGCAGGACAAAAAATTGGAAAAGGACAAACAGAAATAACAAACAGAAACAAAAAAAACACAAAAAAAAAAACAGCGAAGCAAAAGAAAAAAAGGCAGACGAGGGTGAACCAGCTTGGTTTTTATGTGAAGAGCAGCAGTTGTTATTTACTCCTCAACGTTCCCTGGTGATTTGTGAAAATGAGGAAACCCAGGTGCCTGTCAACAGGCCAGACTTTGATCAATGGGCCTTCGGGTAGCAATCACATCCTCTGTTGTCTCTATAGCGAGCGGTTGTTGCTTTTTGTATTTGAATCTCATGGTTATTAAAGCAGCAAAACGAGGTCCTGCCTCCTCCTTTCTTCCGACGCAGCAGGGTTTTCTGTCGGTGTCGGCACACAGCTATCTGTCTGTAATATGTAGAAATAAACGGCTTGCGATGCCTTTTAAGAGGTTTCCAGCAGCATGGACAGAAATAGTCTGGTGTGAAACTCTATTTCCACACAGTTGACCTGTGGGACTCTACCTGGCTGGGCAAGCACAGGACCTTAATATTTCATCAAGGCACTGAGGGGATCAACATGCAGCACTTTATGAATTCTTCTTTTTACAAGGACTGAACAAGGCCGTCCTTGAAGCTAACGTGTGCATTCACACCACTTGTGTTGAGGTTTCTCCTTTTATTGAAAATTGAAGTAGTGTGGTGTTATTCTCAATTTGCTACAAAGACAAATGTGCGCATGACTGTTTTTTTTAGTCAATTGGTCTGTGACATTATACAAAAATCACAGCTAATATAAGCAACTCTCCATAACAAACCAGCACAACAGTACGGGAAAATAGATTTGACAAAATCAGGGCAGAGGTTGGTATTTCCTGGGGTTAAATATTGGAGAGATTCTGAGATATAGGTGGTGACTTCTCAAGAAAAACTTCAGGAACAGAAGACTCAAATATTCCTATGGTAATTCTTGAGGATATCAAGATGTTTGCCAAATCCTGCTGTAATTTGCACATACAGTTTAATATGGCATCTCTGTCAATATTCTTTTCTGTGATGTTTGTCTTTTTAATTATGTGAACTGTTCCTGTGAAATAATTTCCCCTTGAGAGCTTTAACTTGCAGCCTGTGACTCAATACACCATCTTGTGGTAGAAACTTTTACTGCCAGACTATTCCAGCTTGAGCAACTAAGCCTTGTTCTCTTTTGTTTTTTCTTTCAGAGTTTCTCAAGCAGAAATCTTAAGTATAATACTTTTAAAAAGAAGCAGAGAAGTCTGGTTTTAGATGTGCAAAGATTAAATCAAATATGGTTTCACACAAGCCCAGCAAAGAAAAATGTCTAAAAGGTAAGATTTATTATGTTTTAATTCGGTTTATTGAACATCTCTCCTACCAACATATGATTTATATTATGATGTCAATGTCAATGATAATGTCACAGATAGTGGGAATCTGTTTCTTTTATGTCGGCTTTTTTTCCATGTTTATGGCTGTAAAACATGGTGACAAATAGGGCTGAGACCAGACACAAATTCCAGATGAGACATCTCGCCAGATTGAGTTCATGAGATCAAGATCGAGATGAGAGAGATTTTAACTAAATTTGTAATAATACATAAAAACTATTGTAGTAGCAAAGCCGATGCTTAAAGCTACTACAGTGGTCCCTTGTTTATCGCTGGGGTTACCTTGTAAAAAAAAACCCCATAAGGAAAATCTGCGAAGTAGTTAGTTTTTATTTTTTACAATCATTATATACGTTTTAAGGGTGTAAAGGCAGGAATTACAATTTTCTCACATTTCTCTCTTGTTTAAACAAAGTTAAAACCTTGTATGTGTCCTCCTGTCAGCCTCTCAGCAGCGTTCACCGTCTCGGACATGTAGTTGCTCAGCCCGCACTCTCCCCCTGGTTCTTTCACACTTGCTAAGCATGTTTTTCCTCACTTAACACATCCAGACCTCTGTGTTTTTACCCTCCGTGCCTGCTGCCCTCAGCCCGGGGAGGGATGAGGTATCTCGGACACCGAGCTGCACGGGCCCCGCCCCCGGAGCTATTAAGCTCCAGAGTTTCACCCCTCAAAAAAAAGCATGCGAAGTTGCACTGAAAAAATGCAAGAAACACCGAGGTCGCGAAAGGTGAACCGCGATATGGCGAGAGACTACTGTACTTTGACGGGTAACCGAAGGCTGAGTGACTGACGTTCCTCCTGCACACCTTGCTCTGGTTTGAATGATTGATGTCCAACTTCATTATTGGTAAAATATTTTTTCCTTTATTTGCTCACTCTTTGCTCACACATAAATCAAATAATCAGAGTTCCAAAAGCAGTAATCAATAACGTCCTAAATTTGTCGGCAGTTGTTTGTCGGCGTTGGAAACTAACTCCGTGAAGAAACTACACCTGGCTCCAAAAGGTTCCTACCTATATATGGACACGCCCAAATGAATTTCGACAGTGCAATTTTACCCCCTTGTGAACAAATTGAACTACTACATCAATACAGCGCTGTTGCCCAACATTAATTATTATACTGAATGCAACCAAGTAAAAAAAAAAAAAAAAAAAAGACCTACGATATTGTTTATCGTGAGGACGGGAACTCTTGTGGCATTTTGATATTTTCCCATCCCTAGTGACAAACGAAGGATAGACTTTATGTATGGTTAAAAAAATATAGCCACTCATTACAGATTGGTGACATGAGATGCCTGTATAAGATATGATACAGTGCAATACAATAATACAATTCTCTCAGCTGTTACATGTGATTATATTATTTAAAAAAAACAATTATTTAAAGACTGGCTCCCTTCGGATAAAGCTCACCGGGCTTTGGTATATTTTTCACTTCATACAGGACAGATGCCTGGACTCTCAACTCTCCAGAAATAATCATGGAACCAGCTACATCCCAGACCTTCAATACTATTCATGGAGAAATCCTCTTTTAAAGATTACTTTTCTGGCATTTCTGCTTTATTATACTATTCAGCCTGGAAAGAAGTAGAAAGACGGGCATGCGGGGAATGCAACAAAGCAACAAAAGAATCCTGGTCAATTTCAAACCTATTATAACCGAGCCACCATAACAGTCCATGAGCTGCTATTTCAGACTCTATTTTATACTCTTTTATCTTCTCCTGTGAACTCCAGGAAAAGTAAATTCAGCTGAGTTCTCCCTCGACCCTCAGTCGCTTCAAACATTTTTCTCATATTTGGAGCAAGTAACAGAAAAGTGTCAGTAAAACACAAAGCTGGCAAGGGTGTCAAACAAGGCCTGTGGGTCAAAACCGTCCCGAAAGAGGCTCCAAACCACCAAGTAAACTCTGAAAATGTCAAATAGAATATTGATTTTTAAACATATTTCTTTAGAGTAGTGGACACAACACAACACTGAGACCTGAGATGAAGTATCAGTGATGCCGTGAAAACTAGCAACCTCATCATCAAATTAGCCTCAAAGCCATCCTGTCAGGGTGAGCTTGTGAAAACGTGCATCATGCACCAGCTAGTGATGGCCAAATTAAGCTTCATGAACCACTTTCTTTATTTTCCGACTCCACCATGTGGCACTCTTGGTTTGAAAATAGAGTCCGAAAGACTGGCAATGAGGAGTGCTTTCAAACATTTGTTGAAGAGACAGCGCTATCTGGTGGCTCGGTTCATGAAGCTTCACTTGGCCATCACGAGCAACAGCTGTAGGGGAAGTTATACGTTGCCCATGAACTAAAATGTGTTGGACACGCCTACTGTCGGGGCTTTATTAAACTAGATGGAAAAGGAAACACCCATCAGTAGATGCAATGCATTTTTCTGGTGATTCAAATATATTAATGGAACTTTTGTCACTCTAACCAGTAACATAAATGCAGTGAACGTACTGAGCCATCGCATCCATGTATAATATGTAAAAAAAAAAAGTTGGGTTTTGTAATAAGGAGATGCCCTAAAATCTAACCCTGAGGCACTCCATCCAAATGTCATCATTGGTTTTCGATGATTATTACAGTTGCATCAACTTTGTTTGCAAATGCACATATGCCAATGAATTTGTTAATACAAACTTGAGTAATCTTCTGGTGCAATGGAAATTCATAGCTTGCTTTAACTTGCAGGGTGATTGCACCACAACAATGCTGTGTTAGCATGTGAGTTCGTTGGCTTAAAATATGACACTTTAGTGCTGTTTATACAACAATGAATTCACATATAAAAAAAAAAAAAATGTTGCATTTTGTGGATTTGTTTACACGACAACTCAGAGCCACTGAAAACACAATTTATTTAAAATGGCTCTGAAGGCGGAATTTTTTGAAAACACTTAGAAAACACAACTGGACATGCACAAGTAGATGGACAACAAGAACAAACTTTCCTCCAGAGTGTCATGACTCCCAGTCCTGATTCCCCCGAGACTTGGCAGTTTTAGAGTTGACAGTCGCCGTGATAACAATCCAACTTTATCGTCTGTCCATACGAATGGCCGCGTTCTCTCATCGTTAATGTTCATAGTGTTTTGTTCTCTGAGTGCGGTTTCATGACAAACAACCAACAGCAGCGACTTGTGTTGTAACATGACAATGACATTGTTTTCAGCATTTCTGATGCTTCCATGTGAACGGACCTCATTTTCAAAAAGTTGCCATGAAAATTAAAAAAGTTTCTAAAAACAAAGATGTAAAAACGATGTGTCTCAACTTGAAACGTTGTCCTGTAAACAAGGCCTTAGAATGTTACCAAACAGAAAATGTCATTTTCAAAACTCTTAACGTGTAAGTGCCCCGTGCTCACCTGGTTTGTTTACCTTTATTCTGGAAATACACTTCAAAATAACGGTACAGCCACTCTAAAACTTATTTATCAACAGGGTAAACGTTGCACCAATTACTCCAGTTGACTTTCAAAAACAAACTTCAGTGTGTTGAAATGATCATTCATCACAGAGAAGGCGGCTTCAGCAAGATTTGACAACGCACAAAATTGTATCTCGTGGGTATGAATTGAACAGCAGGGACCAAAGCAGGAACCTTAGCTTCATCCAGTAATGATGACTTATGGAATGGAAATGGTCCCTTTAATTCCATGAAGAAGACACATGACTTTAATATAACTGAGTGGATTGATGTTGGCTCAACACCGTCACGCACATTCACACACATTGAAGTGGATGTGGTTCCGCGCCAAGTTGTTTTTTGGACTGATTTGTTTTGTGCGCTTTCAGCAGGACCGCTTTATCATCGCAGAGGACGAGAGGAAAATAAATAAATAAATCAGCAACGTGCAAATTGAAAATACTTGGCTTTTATCCATCTGCGTGTTAGGTGCCCTCTTTTGTCTATTATACATGGTCTGTGTTCTCACATCCTGACCTCCGTGTTTTAACCCTTCACGTGCGCTCTCTGTCTCGGATACACAGCTGCACGGCCCCCGCTCTCCCCTTGGAGCTGTTTCCCCTCAGCCCAGGAAGGCTCACACTTGCTGGGCCCGCCGTCTGACAGGTACACCCCCTGGTTCACCATCAGCCCCACCAGGGGAACCTGTGTACTCAGACAAATCTCAGACAGCTTTGAAAGTGTTTTCCAGTTATTTTTTGACTGAGATTCTCAACAACAAACAGGATAACATTAATGCCCTGGCAGTGGCAATAAGCTTTTGCATTTGCTTTGATTTCATTGTTTAATTTGAAATTTACACTAAATACTTCATTTAACTGCTACTGTTTTTTTGGTTTATTTTTATGTTGATGTTAAAGTGTTTACACAGCAAATGTTATTGTTCATGGCAGTGCATTCAAAATAAAAGTGCACTATATACTACTTTTGAATTCATGAAGTCAAATTCTTGGAAATTACAAACTGCACTGTTTTCTGATTCTCCAAAGGAAATCTAGAATAAATATGGACTTTACAGACGAGTCCCCTGCACAGTAAATCCCTGCAGTGAACTTTTTGTGCTTCAGCTCACGCTAACAGGGACATTTGGTACTAAACATAGATGGTTTATGCTGTGCCCTGGAAAAATAGTTGTGCTGTTAGAAATTGCCTGTTTTAATGTTATGATTGTGGCTCAGGTTTTTCAGGGGAATTGTTTTGTATAACTAACAGGATGCATTATGCCCTTGTAGGTGCAATAAGCTATTGTATTTATTTTGCTTATATTACATTG
>OMNM01063784.1:5313-20091 GCA_900302745.1 Parablennius parvicornis | reverse complement strand
GCCGCTTGTCAGAGCCAGGAGAGGGAGCACTGATAGATTCTGAGAGCCACTTAATGTAATCATCAACTTCAGAGGCATGTGTTTGTGTGTGCGGTGCCGACTGGCTTTTGGTCAAGTGAGGAAAGAGGTTGCTATTTAAGTGTTAGTGCTGCTTAATTCATGCTTCTGTGAACTATTAACCTGTTGGCAAGTAAGAGTCTGTTTTTCTAACCTGCTCTACATGTGCATGAATAGCTCTTGTAATCAGTGATAGATGGATCAGACCCTTTCGTGTGCTTTTGGAAAATGTACATGCCACAAAGCAGAAGCTAAAATGTAAATGGTGATTGTTTTTTCCTCCTCAATTTTCAAATGTATTTTCTTTGTTTTGTCCTCCAAACTCCTTTTCTTCCTATCTTTTTTTTAATCTCCTGACCTCATCTGCTCTTGTGTTCTGCCTTTCTGTTCCACTCTTTTCCTCTATCTACAGAGTAACTCACTGCTTCCCGAAAGTCTTCGGAACTCTGATAAGAGACGCAATGGACCTGACTTTCCAAATGACACTAAGAAACGCAAGGTGGAAGACAAGGATTCAAGCCACTATGTAAGAAATAGTCCCCGTCTGTGTGCGTTTTTTCCTTGTTAAAGTAAAGAATAACAATTATTCCCCATGATGAGAAGTGTTGCATTAAATGCTGTATTGACTGCTTGGCTTCCTTTAGGACAGTGATGGGGAGAAAAGCGATGACAATTTAGTGGTGGATGTCTCAAATGAGGTCTGTATGTTTTCAGGGTACAAATGTTTTTCTTGTCATTTTGACGAATGTGGCTCTTTCATGTGAAGTGTATACTTACACCATTTAGTAATATATGTAATTGTATCAATTGGGTATATTTTCAACAACAATATCACAATGATGCGTTGAGTTTGTCTTTGGGTACTTAACTGACTTCTCATTCATCTCCCAGGATCCTGCCTCCCCTCGTGGAACACCTCTCCCATCCCCCAGAGAAAATGGCTTGGATAAAGCACGTCTTCTCAAGAAAGACCCCTGCAGCCCAGCGTCTACTGCATCATCAGCCAGCTCGTCCTCCCTCAAATCCAAAGAGATGGCCATGGTACAAATAGAAACAAAGAAAGTTGATATGTTTGAGGATTAGGTCGGAGAGATCAGATAAACCATATAATTCACTGAGCGTGTGGTTGTTAAATGTCTCTTTGTGTGCAGCGCGATAAGGCAGGTACACCTGGGTTAAAGTCAAGCACACCCACTCCAAGAGGTGACTCCACCCCAGGACCGAGCTCCACTCCTGGAATTCGGCCAAGTCTGTCGAAACCCCCCTCCATGGAGATACCGCATCCACCTAGTAAGTGCAGAGATGAGATGATGAGGAAAGTTAAGGATTTGTAGTTTTCATAAGCAAGCTCAAGGTTACATCTTCTATATAATTAGGGCCCATCCACACAAGGAAAAAATCTTTTTTCTCCCCAGCATTCCTAAAAAAAATTCCGTCCACACGTCGCTATGAACACAGCTTAACACGAGGCCTCAGGGCATGTAGTACATATGCCAGGCCTTTAGGGGTGCTGTGACTCACCAAATACACCAAAAATGCAGAAGAAGACACGGAGCACATAGAAATTTAGAAGTAGACTCCTGCTCATAGTCTTCTGTATATCTATGGTCTTCTGTATAACTCTTAAGTTCTATAGGTCTATGGCCCTGCTCCTCCTCTGGCTGGCGTCAGTAGCTTCTGCAGCTCCTTTTGGTACTCATTGTCCGTTGTTGTTATTAGATGACATCGCAGACTGCAGGGAGGAGGAGGAGGAGGAGCGGGTGCGGAGTCATTGTTTTCGGGCTCCTAAAACACCACCTTGTGTGGACAATAGGCCAAAAACACACACCTGCACTGTTTGGTTCGCTTCAAGTGGACCTGAGTTCACATGTTTGGATAGTCTGCGTCTTTCTGCCGTACAAACAAAAGGCTGGTCCACTTGAAAATGTGGGTCACTTGCAAGTGAACCGAGTCCACAGCAGATCAAAATCTAGAAGTGAACTATGTAACCACAGCCGCATATTTCAGTCTCTTGCTCATCGCCACTTAGTTTGGTACTGCTACGTTCTTTTCGAGTACAGGGCAACATGCTGGCTGACTAGCTACTCATAAAGAGCTACATCAAGTGAAAAAGCAATCGGTTTGCATACAGAACCAAAAACAAAAACTTTTTGTAGTTTTTAGTTTTTCTCACCTTTTCTTCAATGTTTCCAGTTAACAAGCAATAAGGGGATTGATTTCCTTTGGTGGTTCAGGTTGATCATTGAGCCAGATTCTCTGATCCTTATTCAAGTCAAGGTTTGTTGAGGACTAGAGCATAACATCCCCAAACAGCAGCTAACCTAACTACATGACCTTGTAGCGGTTGATTTCCACTTTCAACAGAACAAAATGAACCAAACTAAATGAAGGCGTATAATTTTTCAGCCTTCCCTGAGCTCTCATGAAAAATGAATTGCCTGCTTCCTCTTGAGCCATTGTTGTATAGGCCCATTTTAATTCTTTACCTCAGGAACAAAAAAACTCATGAAGGTTCGTAGACTGTGCAAAAACATGTTTCAAAAGGATTTTGAGATGACCTCTTATGAAATCTGTTAGCCAGACTGTTATTATCAATCATCACGGAGGGACAAGGCTTTGCTAGCTCTTATGATTGTCCAAATTAACCTATGATAAGAAATCAACCAGACACTTTCTAAACTCTGAAGCAGACTTGTTGCTTAATTAATTTCACTATAAAAGCTTCTGCTTTCATATGATAGGTTGGGAGCCACTGATGGTTGAACATAGTGAATGCACTCCTATTTATTTCCACCTTACATGTCCCGCTGTCTTTTCCTCCCTTCTCTCTTTAGCTGCAGGATTGCGAACTCCCCTGGCTGTACCTGGCCCATATCCGGGTGCGTTTGGTATGTTGCCCCACGCAGCAGGAATGAATGGGGAACTCGCTGGTGCAGCCGGGGCTGCAGCCTACGCTGCTGGACTGCACAACATGTCACCTCAGATGAGTGCTGCTGCTGCAGCTGCTGTGGCTGCGTATGGCCGTTCGCCCATGGTAAGTGGAGCATAACAGTTAATATATTGAGGTGCGCCAGTATGCAATGCCCTTCTATATATAGATGTCTGAGAGAAATTTAAGCTTAACGTTGTTTTATAATTGAATGAAAATGGTGAAGCAGCAGTTCAATCTTATCAAACAGGAAAAATGAAATTTAGCCATAATAAAACAATCTTGAAATGCTTGGTTTATCTGTTATGAGATGTCATGTATTAAGATGCACCTTTTAGTATTGATTTCCTTTAAGGTAACATGTAGCAGAAGCACCTTCGGCTGTGACTGTCAGTAGTGTCGTATCAGGCTCTTAAATGTGGGTGTGTCAGTTTTCATCCCACTCTAAAGTCTCTTCTGCCTATTTTTGTGAACGTGAGCCTACAGAACAGGAGGAATTTTTAAGTGAAGCCTTCAGCTTTGTGTACCCTCTTTTGAGTATTCTTCTATGACTATATCTTCCTCTCTGCTCTTCTCCTCAACCACTTGTTGCACACAGTGTGTATAAAGCTCACACAGGCCATGAAGCCCTGTAACTTGCTCCAGGCATATTTTCATCTCTGATGTCGAGTTTAAATTTTTTATCTGACCTTCTGCCACTCTGAGAGAAATATTTAGCATTGGTTGAGTTTCTTGTACTTTAAAAATATTTACAGCAGATTAAAAAATTCCTTGTTAGGATAATGTCTATACTACATGTGGCATTAACATTTCACCTTTCAAAAATCAAAATCTAAACTAAACATGTGGTAACCATCCAGATTATGTATGTAACCGTTTATTTTGACTTCATGTCATATTTCAGTATTATGTCAACCTCAATTCAGGTTTTTACAGTTATAAAAGTTGTGAATGTTAAGAAGTGTGTCTAAAAGTTTTCATACTCAATGTATATTGTACATTGTGAAGTGTGTCAATAGTTGCACAGCTGTATTTCTCTGTTGTGTGTGTGATGGTATTTATACAGTGGGTATGCTAGTATGCGTTATGTTCAATCGCCTCATCGCTCTTGGCTCTATTTGAATAGTGTTCATTACACTGTTTAAATAGGTTTAGTCGACTCACAGCTGTGTCTGGGCAACACTTGATAGCAACTCAGGTTGTGTACTTTTGTGTGTGTGTGACACCACAGAGGCTTTTTGGGGGGTGGGCATGCTGATAGCTGGGCTCCTGTATGTTTGCCGTCTTCTCTACTTGCCATTCAGATTGGGAAGGGTGTGTGTGCTTGAGAGTGTGTGTTTGCTTTGTGCTCAGGAGTGTTTGTGTTCTCTTCCACAGGTTGGTATTGACTTGTGTGCATTTTGCCAATTCCCATGGGTGTGTGTTTGCACTGGGCTCATAAAACGTCTTGTGTTTTCTCCTCAAGGTTGGTTTTGATCCTCATCCTCACATGCGAGTTCCTGGAATGCCTCCTAGTCTGACAGGAATTCCTGGCGGCAAACCGTAAGTGTGTTTGTGTCTCCTTGTATTGGGAAAATGATAATTATTTGCATCCTCCTGTTAATCCTCCCTCCATCTATTTGTTCATTTTTGTACTTTTTCCTGAACTCCCTGACCTCTTCCATAACGTATCCTGTTCCTCCTCCTCTTTCTGTGTCGTTAGTGCGTATTCCTTTCACGTGGCGGCTGATGGGCAGATGCAGCCGGTGCCGTTCCCCCCAGATGCGCTGGTGGGGCCGGGGATCCCTCGCCATGCTCGTCAGATCAACACACTGAACCATGGAGAGGTGGTGTGCGCCGTTACCATCAGTAACCCCACTCGACACGTTTACACTGGAGGAAAGGGTTGTGTCAAGGTGTGGGACATCAGTCACCCAGGAAACAAGAGCCCCGTGTCCCAGCTGGACTGTCTGGTCAGTGGAATGATGACCTCATGATATCTCGAGTAAGAACTGTTCAAAGCACTAAAGCACTAATTGTGAGCTTTTATTTTATGACTTTGACATCAGAATCGAGATAACTACATTCGCTCCTGTCGTCTGCTCCCTGATGGCCGGACGCTTATTGTCGGAGGTGAAGCGAGCACTTTGTCAATTTGGGATTTGGCCACGCCCACTCCCCGGATTAAGGCTGAGTTAACCTCGTCGGCACCGGCGTGCTACGCTTTGGCCATCAGCCCAGACTCCAAGGTCTGCTTCTCTTGCTGCAGCGATGGGAACATTGCAGTCTGGGATTTACACAACCAGACACTTGTGAGGTGAGACTGACATCTTTTTTTTTATTTTACAAGGACAGAAACGGCGTGTGAATCTTCACATTCATTGAGTACAGAGAATTTGTACATTAAATACCCAACCCAGGTCCACTATAGCCTCTTACAAAATCAATGCTTCTCCTCACAAACATCCTCCAGGCAACATCATTGACTTGAACTTGCAGACTCAGCCCTGGCTGATATAATAGCAGCTACAGAAAAGACCATTTAGTTTGAATGACGGACTGACTCTAAATGCTTCACATCGGGTAGCCTGTGATGCATACCATTGGCCTGGGCAACCCGATGCCTAGTGTATCATTGTTTTAACGCACCTTTATTTGACTGAGAATGTATACGTGTTTCCTGCAGGCAGTTCCAAGGCCACACAGATGGAGCCAGCTGTATAGACATCTCCAACGATGGCACCAAGCTGTGGACCGGAGGCCTGGATAACACTGTCCGCTCCTGGGATCTGAGGGAGGGGCGGCAGCTGCAGCAGCATGACTTCACATCACAGGTACACTCCAAGTTAGCGGAATATCAGATAACCTTGGCAAAGGTTTCCTTTTAATTATTTCTCATGTAATAACCTCACTGGAATGAAAGGACATTTAAGTGCTCACCATTCATGCAACTCCTCTCACTCCTTTTCAGATCTTCTCTCTTGGATACTGTCCGACAGGAGAATGGCTCGCTGTGGGAATGGAGAGCAGCAACGTGGAGGTTCTTCATGTCACCAAACCTGATAAATATCAGCTTCATCTACATGAGAGCTGTGTCCTCTCCCTGCAGTTTGCCTACTGTGGTAAGCAAACTGACATCAATTGTTTCTGCTAATCTTGTAAATACTTGAAAACATCTGAAAACAAAAACTAGTTCAGTCTTCTTACTTTTTTCCCCATTATTTGGCATTTTAGCCTATTTTCCATTAAAATAGGTAGACCTGAAGCAAGATTGCCTTTACCTTATTGTCTTTACTTTAGTCCTATCTTGTTCTTTCATCCATTTCATTGTACTTTTTGTACTGTTCACCTAACGTGGTGTCATTTTGAATCTGTCTTTTGTACCAGCTTCATCCAGGGAGAAATCAAAAGTGATGCAGTCATTTAAATTAATTATATCTTACTGATAAAATTCAGGTTTCACGACATAGTTATGTTCAGAGCAATGTGGAGTGCATTACATGCTTATCCTACAAACAAAAAGATGTGTAGAAAAAAAACAACTGTGGTACATTTAATTTAAACAGAAGAAATCAAATGTAGATACAAACCCTGACCAGATCTCAAGGATTATTAAAATAAATCCTAAGAAATATATTCCGACAGCCCAATTTAAATTGTATGTTTTCATCTATTTTTAAAAGCCCTAATCATCCCAATGTTCATGTCTCTTGTCTCTCTCATGGCGTCTTACTGTGGATATTTGTGCGTTTCTCTTCGCAGGCAAATGGTTTGTTAGCACAGGAAAAGACAACCTACTGAACGCATGGAGAACACCTTACGGAGCCAGCATATTCCAGGTTTGCAGAGGATTATGTTAAATATAGAACTTATCAAATCAATACAATGAAAACACTTTTTGTTAAATTGCTTCTTTGCAGCAAAGAAGTAGAATAAAACCAACTCTTCCTTTAACTCCTTTAATGACAGCAAAAAGTTTCATACATAATCAAGCAAGTATTTACTTCTGTGACATTTGTTTTTTTTTACCCTGATGTGATATTTTATTCAGTTCAGTTGTTATTTATTTGTGCCTGAATTCTTTACTCTGTTTGTATCTTTCTCTTCAGTCTAAGGAGTCCTCTTCAGTGCTAAGCTGTGACATATCTGTGGATGACAAGTACATTGTTACCGGCTCCGGGGACAAGAAGGCCACCGTTTATGAAGTCATCTACTAAAAAGCTGGAAAGAGAGCGAGGGCATTTCTTTCTCCCACACACACACTTCTAAAAATGTTCAGGTGGCGCCAGAGATTGCAGACAGCGGCCGTCAGTCCTACTTGGGTTTCTATTAGCCGAAAGAAACATTTGTACCTGCACAATTCTGATGTGCCTGTGTAGCTGCCTCCCATGTTCGAAGCAGTTGAAGAGACACATTCATGATGGTATCCACTGCTTTGTGCTGCTGACTCACCTGGGATCAGTAAGAGGGACCAGATAATGACCAAAGGACACTGTGGATTGTTTTGGACTGCCACCAGCACTTCTGATGACACTGTACCGACCACCAGATGCTGAAATGTTCTAAGATTAGTGTCACAACCAGCAACAGAGACTCGAGAACAAATTCTCATGCCCGAGGGCTGATTGTGTTACTCACACTGGTGAACACAGTACGCATAGTTCTGGAGAGACGGGAGAAGAAGCACTCAACCGATGGACAATTTCAGAGACTTTGAATGCAGAATATTTAGTTTCAGCCGATTCTCGCAGCCTGTTGATCTCCCAGCTGTTACTCTTTGACCTTAGAACCTCAGCTTGCTGTTCTGATGCGCCTACACTGTCTGAAAAAGTACCTTTTCTGTCTTAACAGTAAGTCCTCTCCTCACTAACTGCACTATAGTGGTAGCTGTCCACCTCCAAGTTGTACTTAAACACTTAAAAGTACCTAACCGGTGTGTTTTTAACATGCCGGTCGTTCTGCTGACTTATCTAACAATAATGCTACTGTCAATGTCTCTGTGGAGGTTTTTTTTTTCTTCTTCATGATGTGACAGTTAGTTTGCCTAATTCATACAACTTTCAGGAGGAGAATAGTCTTAAAAAGCCAGGAGAATGTATTTAAATGTTACAGTAGGCTTAACTCCAGTTCTTCAGATAAACTTGACCTTTTTCTTCAGACCCTCCTTGTTGGACCAATTGGAGAAAAGAAACTTCTGTTTCTTTCAGACCTCCTTGCCTAATTCAAATGGTTTAATAGTTTGTTTCCTCTCCCATATATATTTTTTCTTTTCCTTCGATGGCAACAAAAGCCTTCATACTGTGACTTTCCTGCTCATACATTTTCTACCTGTGCAGCAGTGTACGTCAACCGCTTGTTTCCATTAATGTAATGAGCCACTCTCCTCACTGTTCTTAGTGAATCCACCTAAAAACGCTGCCTTTATCTCTTTGAAAAGGATCTTGTCTTATTGAATGGACGATTAATTATAATTCCCAAAAGTCAACTGAGTAAGATTATCTTAATGTGATTTAATCTTGTTTTTTTTTTTTTGGTTGTGTTTTTTACTTGGATTATTAAACTGGGAAATTACCTATAATTACTTGAAAAATAAAGTGCTTTTGTGTTTATTTTTCTGGCTTTTTGAAAATACTGTAACCACAAAAGTGAGTTTGATTTTTCCGTTCTCTAGAGGGCAGAGAAGATTCGGTCGTACCTCACCTTCAGGATAAAACTCATATTTCATGACTTTGTGCTGACTTTCAAAAAAAATCTGTTTCCCCTGTAAAAATGTATATACTATTCTTTTCTTACAAGACTTGCTCGAGAAATATTTGTTTTTGTACGTCTTTTACATGGATGAAAGTTGAGAAATTCTAAATGGTCTTAAAGCTAGTGAATCTAAAATGATTGAAATGCCTGAACAATAAACGTGTTTTCGTTTTTTTTCTAACTTCAGTCTTTAACCCTTCATTTGAAAGCAACATGTAGGCCACACCTATAACTTAAAAAAAAAGTCTGTTTGTATTAAGTAAATTAAGACCATTTCTTAAGGGTTGGTTGTCCATCTAACCTTTGTACTTCTGCTTGTCAGTGAGGGAGCTCAGTCATTGCAGTGACACAGAACCTGATTCAAAACATGTCATGACCTGACTGAACTTTATATAAAACACAGAATTATATTCAAAACTTTATCTTTTGGAGGACTTCCATTTTTGAAACCAAAACTAGAAGCCTTGGCATTTAACCATCATTCATTTGACGTAATCTGAATTTGTTAACATCTACAGCGTTAGAAAATGAGACTAAAGTACAGATAGATGAGAACTCTTCAGGATTACTGTAATGGAGTAACTATAGGCTACTTTCATACTTGCCTTGTCTGAATAACAACTTTCAGTTGTGCCCTCCACCTTTTCAAAGAGCCTAAAGTAATTGGACAAACTAGTATAATTGTAAATCAGCAATTTGAATTTAAGTGAATTCCCTCAAGTCATAGGGTTGATAACTTAATTGGACAATGGACATTTGTAATCGCATTGTTACTTTGAATTAAATAAAACACCTGGAGGATCAAAGCCCATTCATTTCAGTGAGCTTGTCTTCTTATCCTGGAATGTCCATAATTTGCCAGTTTTTTAAATTAACCTGGCCAATTTTTTTTAACTTCTTCACTACATGCATTTGTTCCATTTAGTTTAGTTTTATTTGTTTTATTCACTGTAAATAATGATAGTAAAATAAAAATCAGTCCAATACATGACAGAACAAAAGTTTTCAAAGTCCTGATTGAGGGGGGGGGATTTATTTATATAATCTGCCCCTTTGTAACTGGACCCTATTTTACTGAAATGCAACTTCCCCATATTGTTGTTTTAAATTTTGTTTCTTTGAAGTTATAGTTTCTCTCTCTTTTCAAGCTATTCATTGGAATTTAATGACTTGAACTGCAACAAATGAATTAAAAACATTTGGGGCATTCTAAAACTATTGACTGGTAATATACATAATTGTTACATTGATTGCTTACATCCCCATTGGTCAATAATACATGTCGATTAGTCGTCAGGCTCACTGAGGATGATGATACACACATTTCATTATGTCTTTCTAGCAAATCACACCAGATGATGTTTTGGAGCGACAGTTTTTACTGAGAGCTGAAGACACAATACAGTTCTTAGTGTTACAATAGTGTTATCAATTATTCATCGCTTTCTGGCCGAGCTGGGCTTCCAAAGCAGAGACTGTGAAATATAAATCCAGTTTCAAATCTGCAATTTTGACAAATCTTTACATTTCCGTTTGCACCATTGTATCTCAAGTACAGTGGGAGTCCTTGGGTTTGGTGCACACATGCATACTGACGAAATAAGCTACAATGGTCCATGTAGACCTACCTCTTTATTCTATGATGGTATGCTTTTATAATTTGAATAGTTATGTTTTTTTACATATTCCTTCAGAAATACATTTTCCAGGTGATATTGTTAAGAACTTTTTGCACTCCACCATGCTATCACAACCCCATGTGGACTGAGGTGGAAAGAAGATATGGACTCTGGAATGTTATCACTCCTAAAGGTCAATAAAAATGTGGTTTTTTTCTGGATTTTTTAGCTTCCTCCTGTAACCCACTGACTTTTGTGACTGGGTTACTGGTGACTGAAGTCCCTCTTGGTTTGTAGAGTATGTGTCTGCCCCTCTGAATTTATAAAGAGGTGGACTATCAGTCCATCCAGAGGTGTACCTGCTATTTACTACAGCTAGTTGGTTGTATAAATGACAACGAGAATTGATTTTTGTTGCCAAAGTTCAAAGGACAGAGTCTTCGTGGCATCAGCTACATCCCATTGTTGAGCCCTAAATGTCTGAAGAAATGTCTTTAAAGTTGGATCTGAAATCTGAGAGGACTAGATTGTGGTTCATTTAGATTGTGGACTCACAAATCACAAATATGAAGACTTTTTTTGTCCTTGTTCCAGAGCGTCTTATGTCCTTTTCACTGTGTGATAACGGCGTCCAGCAGAAAGCAGACTGACTTTACAGGGAAATGATTCACAGACGACAACACTAAATAACCTTCTGTTCACTGAAAGTAACAACTTCATATTTTATCGCAGCCTCTCACTGTCATCACTACATGTATTGTGAGAGTGGTGGTACATTAGTGTTATTTGCACTCTGCAATTTTGTGAACAAGTTAGTAACTTTAGTAGTATCATGTCTGAAAATTTGCCACTGAAAATGGACTTTTGTAGAAATGTAACAAATGAGAAGAAGAATGCACAAGACGCAAGAATGTGGTCTGTCAGTGTACCGCTGATATGAAGGCTGCTGGCTGAACAATGTGAATCTTTCTCTCTTTAATCAGCCACTTCTGGACTGTTTGGACTGAAACAATGAGCGCAAGCTGCTGGTTGCTCTCGGTGTTTGTGTTTTCAGTGCCGTCTACTCCCGGAACACCAGATGTTACGGACAAGTCGATCCCTGTTTTTTCAGCCATAACCTTTGTGCTACTCCACACTGTCGGAGATGAAAGGACATTTGTGCATGTTTATTTATGACTTGTCCATTCTCTTTTATAGTTTCAAGTCCAACTCAGATGTGTCTAAAGCTTCAGAATAGAAAAAGAAATCCAGTTTTTCCAATTGTGCATTTTTATGGAATTCAGTTAGTGCTTTTGTCCCCGCCACATCTAACATGGAGACACTGTCTCTGACAGCATGTAATTGTCTGCAGTGTTTCTGCTGTAGCCATGAGAAGAATGAAATGAAACACTGAACAGATCAGCCTGCAGGAAAGAGAGAAGTTACCTGCAATGCGCCGAGATTTTAGAGGGTTTTTTTTCTCCTATGTTGCATTGATATGGAGGTATAGATAGCAGCAGAACAGAACAGCTGTTCAAACCAACTGTGTGTTGAATAACTAAATCCAATCCCCTGCTTAATACTAACACCAACAACAAACACTCTAACTCTCTCTCTCTCTCTCTCCCCTGATGTAAACTGTAAATCTGATTAATTACTGTGAATATATAATTCTCGGTCTATCCCTGGCTCTTGAGCGCAGATAGTTGCACAAACACACACACACATGCACACAGTATTGTACAGTATGAGCTGATTATGTGGCAATTACAGCAGTCACAGACACAAAATGAAAGCTGATCCTTGGAGAGAGAAAAAAAAAACTGGAAGAAATGTCGCTCCAAGTTTTCGGTCCATCCAAAGATTTCTGAGCTCCGAATCACAGCATTCTCTTTTTGATCATCACTGCTGCTGCCGCTCTCCGATACACAGACGGATTATTCCTTCTAAATCTCCCAAATCCCTAATCCTATTTATCTCAACGCCACACAAAAAAAGGTGCTCTCTTCCTACTGCTCAGCTTATGTGTACAGTATGGATGTGAGTGTGCAGAAATGAATTTCCGTATTTACGAGGACCCGCTTCGGGACACGAGGGTAATATTTCAGACTGTGCTCTCTTTACAATCTCTCAGTTTGAGGACAAGTTTTAACGTCGAGCAGGGATTTTGATTTATACAACTTCTTCACAGATATAAGTATAATGTTAGTGGAAATATTCAATCAAAAAAAATAATCTGTTTATTTCAAAAATCCTTCCTCAAGGCTTATTCAAATAAACCACATGCCAAAAACTCTCAAGACAACTTCAGATCATTGAGCATGAATAATGCATACTCGGATCATTAAAAAAAAAAAAATCCACTATAATACAGGCACTCAACAAAAGTTTTCGTTGATGCATAATGTTTATCCACACACATTTTTTAAGACCCTGGAGCTGCAGGACAAGCTGCATGTGCACAGCCCAATATGATTTTAATTTGGCAAGACCAGTAATATAATAGCACAATAGCCTATGAATTGCATAATGCCCTACAAACAGCAGTAAAAATGGCTGTATTTTGAAAACATTTGCATTTATTTAATTTCTTTTAACCAGATTTGTCAAAAACAGTCTACATTTTCTTCAAAAAGCATGTTGCTTTCAAGAATGCAACGTTCCCCCAGTCTTTAGCATGCATGTTTTCACAAATGGCTTTTTCACAGTTTTGTAGTAATAATGATAATATATAAAGATATAAATTGTCTAAAAACATACGTTTTAAGGTCATTTCACCTCCATGTGATTTTGATGTGTAGGCCTCATATTTAGCTCTTAATATCTTATGAAGATCAATCGCTTGGCAGTAATCTTGACATTTGCCACCATGTGCATGTAAGGTCAAACACACAATGTTATGAGATAAGTTAAAATGTGCAAGAAAGGGTTAATTCATTTCAGTTTACATAATCAGCAGGTTTTCCTCTGATAAATACTCCACAATGCCTTCCCATCTGTTTATATGGTGGCTGCTGACATCACTGACCTTTATTCTTAGTCTGTGCATTTCTCCAAACGATTGGCTGCTTACCACTGAGTAGGCTATAACTGCCCTACTATATGATGTAGTCTTGGGGAAAAAAAAGTATAATCAACTAATGGTATTGAACTTTTTTTTAAACTTGCAATAAATTTATGAGTACAATCCTTTGCTCAAGCAGTTCTTTTTTTTTTTTTTAGATGCAACAACGTGAACTGAAACTGAAGGTAGAGAAACATACCAGACAGCGCCTATTTTAATGTTTTCCTAACAATTGTTCAACTGTCATCAAAATACAAATATTAGTTCAGATGAAAAGATATAATTTCCAAACTTGACCACTTGCCAAAAAAAATAAAGAATTAAATGTTGTATATAGCCTGCAAACTGATACGGGAACAGGTTTCTTGACAAACATCATTGTGTAGGGGGGGTGGGGGTTGTGGCTGAGCGCAGGTGCAGCGAGGAGTTGGAGGAGCAGCTCAGAGGAGGTGCTGGGGAGGGAGGTGGTGCGGCACACCTGGGTCCCATCAGGGACTGATTGCCTCCCACCCCTCCGCTGTGGGGTAACATAAAAGGGGAGCACGCAGAAGAAGAAGAAACTGGGTGAAAAGGCAGCAGATAGAAGTGTGTTTTTGAATAAATGGTTAAAAGTGAGCTGGTGCGTTTTACATTCATTTTAAGGGGGGAAAAACCTCCAAACTACAGATGAAACATGAGCAGGTGGTTGTTATGTAGAGACGGTTAAGACAAAATATAACAAGACAAGTGCTTTTCTATTTGTACTTTCACAAAAGGTGAATGACATTTGATAACAATTCAATCAGTGAAATGGCAATTTAATCCGAAGTACAAATGGTCTGGCGCTCAACTGACCTTTTGTCAGTACTGAAATATTTATGAGTACAGCTTTAAGTTGGTAAATGACACTGTGCTACTTTTTGAATGGCTCTCTGCCTAACGAGCCAAACTGCCATAAATACACTTGGAGCTGGCTCTAAGTGTCATGGATGTGTCATTTATAATGATAATCAGGTTTAATATCATTTCAGTGTCATTTCAAATTGTTTTTCTTCTGAGTTTGTGGACATCTGAAAGTGAACAGTTGTAGACTGGAGCAGCAGAAGTGAAGCATGCTACAATAGACACAGATTCAATTGAATTCACACAAATCCGAGCAGGGGGATAACGAGAGTGCAGCTGCTGCCAGTGTGAATAAAACCAGCCCTTTAAAACCATTACATCCTGTTAGGCTGTCTTCAAGCCTCCTCCTCGTTCACCCTTCCTCCTCCTTTCTCTCCTCCTAGTCGAAAGACTCATTTATGTTTGTCTCCTCCCTCTGATCTACCTTCTTACAAAGTCTTTGTCTATTAAGATGCTTTTTGCTTCTATTATTTTTTCCCTCTTTCAGTCCCTCTGGGCCTCACACCCTGCTGTCTTCC
>OMNM01063783.1:0-14333 GCA_900302745.1 Parablennius parvicornis | reverse complement strand
AGATCCATTAAATGTTGAGAGTGATCCTGATAACCATCTGGATACAAACTAATATCAAAGATCCTGTTTCTCCCCTTTACTTATCATTGAGCCACTTTTCAAAACATCCTCTCTCTTGGAGATCATATCTGATTGACTTGTAAAAATCCAGTGATGTGTAGGATGGTCATATCTAGTAGGGTGCAACATTTCATCTGGATCAGAACCAGAATAAGGTCAGGAAACATTCTGGAAGTTAACATTGAAAACAGCATTTGGCGGAGGTCTGAGCTCTCCAAGTGCTTTTCTAGTTCATATTTTTAAAACGTCCATAAAAATTACAAAAAAATTAACCACTTATTCTTCATTAATTTGTAACCATAGAAGGAATTGCTCCATTTCCCCAAACTTTTGTAAAAGACAGAAGAAAAAGGAGCTCATCAGCAACATGTTACATTTGTGAAGAAGCTGATTGAAAATTTCAAGACACGCTTTGAGGTCTTCATATTGGGGAAACAAGTTCTTGTGTGGATCCACAATCCATGCCTGCTCAGAAATGTGAGTTCTCTTCAGAAGCACAACAAATTGTCCCATGGGCCACTGCTGCCTCAAGGCCAAATCATGCTTCGGCGCAGCCTGCGGTGCGCGATAACGTCAAAATCGTCATCCACCCCATCCATCAAACACTCTGTGTTTATTTGGGGTTGTTTATTTGTGTGGACCTAAATACGTACATTTCAATGGCGAGGGGCGCCGGCCAAATGAGAGTGTATGTAGATTCTTAAACTTTCAAGAGATGCCAGTGGGGAAATCTCAAGATGGCGGAGATGCGTGCGCCGCCATAGTCGTTTGCAGGCGCCGCCATCTTGAAATAGTACAGGGCAAGGCATGACACACGGATATCACGCGCTGGAAGTGACGTATATGGAGTCGCACCAGGAAGTGACGTATATGGAGTCGCACCAGGAAGTGACATATATGGAGCAACACCCGGACGTGATATAGATGTGCGCACAAACAGGAAGTGACGTTGAG
This sequence comes from Parablennius parvicornis, assembly GCA_900302745.1. Lineage (NCBI taxonomy): Eukaryota > Metazoa > Chordata > Actinopteri > Blenniiformes > Blenniidae > Parablennius > Parablennius parvicornis. Next base: position 13,319 of record OMNM01063783.1, on the reverse strand, counting down.
GAAATTACGCAATGTGGAAGTAATTCCCGATAAACTACGCAAGACGGGACAGTGCACATTCGTCGTTACTTTTTACGTGTCTTTCGGATTTCAACAGAGTCGAGGATTGTCTTTCTGTTACAGTAAAGAATTACCTTTTTGTCTATATAGAAACTATCGGCCTCCACTAATAAGAATTAGTAGTTATATCAGCATTAATGAGAGGAGGAGTTATGTGAGGAGCAATGAATGAGCGTGTGCTCGACGTTGAAGATTCTTCTTCTACCCTCGTTCCATGTGTTGGTTTATTAAATGTGATTTCTTGTCTTTTAAAAACTTACCCCAGTAACTTTTAAACATTGACCCCTGCAGGTAACTTTACTATATTGTAGTAATGGATGTGGACAACATGCATGGATTGCTGTTTTTATCAGTGCATCCATGTGAGAAAACTATTAATGGTTATAAGACATTTAAAATCAATATATCCGTACGAACTGTGTTAAAGCGCTTTGAAATGTCTGCTGATATGATTAAGCGCTTTACAAATAAAAGTTGATTGATTGATTGATTGATATCATCCTGAAATAATCATTTAGATGTTTGTCAATAAAGTTCAATGTTAATGTACGTTCATGCCATACATATAGAGAACTGAAATTGTGTTTTTTCACACCCACGTTCAAAAGACAATTTCAGATTAAAAAAAAATGTACATGAAATAATTGAGCTACATGTATACAGGCTAAGGATGTATTACTTTAAGAGAAGTGCATAAAGTCAAATGAGGTAAACGCTGCAGTGAAATCAATCCAGTAAAGTGAACAGAGTTATAACAAATATAACTGATGATGTCTTCTGTTGGATCATCAGTGCAAGCAGATCATTCCAGACCGTCTCCAGACACATCCAACTTATTTGAAAAGAAATAAAAAAAACAAATATAATGTGAATACATCTCTTGTGTTGCAGGATTTTTTTTTTATCCAGACACAGAAATCATGGGATGGGTGCAGTGCAAACTTTGCAAAGGCTGGCTGCGTGTTGATTGAGCCTTAAAATCCCACAAACATCTGGATGAGTCATTCAGCTGTGGCTGTCACACCACAATCGAGGGCACAAGGTACTACAGCAATAGTGCATGCAGATATTAATTTTATGTGTGTAGTAAGTATTAGTAGTATGTAGTATGTAGAAATGACTGAAACACTTGGCTGACATATTTATTCTGCATTCTTTTGTGTCTTTAAAGGAGATCACAATATTCCTAAACAGGGTTTTAATCAACAGTGGGTTGATGATCACATTGTCAAAGTAAAAAGCCGACTGATTCTGCATCGTGTCTACAGTTGGCTGATTCCTATGTTTAAATGACAGGAACAATAATTCCCAGACAGTTGTGACTTTAATCAAAGTGTAACTTTCCCAGCTGTTGCTGTTTCTTTTCACTGGTTTTCACAACTTGTTTTTATCTGCAGGATCATTGAGGCTGTTGAGGGAGGATGAAACTTGAGTATTTTCCAGAGAGCAGATCAAGGTGAGTGAAACAAACTGCTGTTAGTGATTCTATTCTCTGGTGCTGCTCATATTATCTCTCTTTGCTCTTTGGCTTCTGAGCTCACGTGATGATCTGATGGACTCGAGGGTCTGTTCACACAGAATGAACCTCTGGAGGAGACCGTCAGCATCACCTGCCCTGAAGCAGCATCTCAAACTGAGGAAGCTGCCTTACAGTGACCAGCAGTTAATAAAACACCTCGACAGCTAGTGTGACAGTTTTTACAGAACAAAAGCTGGATTTGCTGATATGTTGGCTCACGTGTCTGTAGTGTCATGTTCTTACGTGACAATACAGACACTACTTGCTCCTGGAAGACTACTCTGGCGGGGTGCATGTTGGTTGTTGAAAAAACAAGACAAAACATTTAAAGGATTGCTTATAGCTTGATTCATTACAAAAAAATCTTTGATCAATAAAAATAAGTGAATAACATTTTCAGAGTTTGTTAAAATGCCAACTAAAACTAATCTTTGTGCACATCAGTCAAAAGACGCATGCTTCCTTCCAGCATCATCACCGGAAAGGAAAATTCTAAGACGTATTTAACCTCCCCAGCTGAACAATAGTGACACTGCCCCCTCTGGTGGACAAACAGGGTAGTAAACCAACCAGACAAACTGGACCCCAATCTACCTCCAACACTGTCAATATGCATCATGTCATTGTTCTTTAGGTCATCCTGATTCCTGAAGGATCAACCAGGCTGGAGGTCAGAGGTTGTCATGGTCAGAGGGAGATGACATACTGAAGGATCAACCAGGCTGAGGTCAGAGGTCATCGTGGTCAGGGGGAGAACATTCTCACATGCTGCCACAGGCTAACCCACCACACATCATTGCGTCTGCATATAATTTTGCTTTTATATAAAATAAAGTGCACTGACATGATATATGGATGTTTTTCTTCTTTTAAAGTTGTCATGAGTAAATGTTGAAGGTTTGTAATGGACATTTACTCCTTTCTTACTGAATTCTATTCTATTGTTGTCATTAGTTTTTCTTCATGCACCACACACTGTCTCTGGATGAATGACGTGTTGGACGGTAAGTCTAGTAGCTGAACTCAGAGCATGAGGCTTCACTGTGGTTACAGCTGCAGTGTGTCTTGCTGAAAGAACTTCACATAACTTGGCTATATGGAAAAAACAACCTGCCAAAGTATACACAACTTTACCAGCAGTGACGTTCAGTGACACTGCAGAGAACGACAGTAGTCCTGGAGAGAGTCACCATTTCTTAATCTATTGCTTTAATTCCATCTTCATATCTCCAGATCAAGTCTCTGTTCTCCATGTAATGATGCTTTTTTTTCCAAAGAAGGTTTAAGATGATATCTGTTTCCTGGATAGTCTTGGTGGATATAGCTGAGCAGCATGCAGCATAATTAAACTAAAATATAACTTCCATGTTTGTCAGCGGTGTTCTTCAAAACTGTTGTGTCTCTTTGTAACCACTTATTCAAAGATTGTTTGCAGTTATCAACAGATTTATGAACATTGTTTTTTTCACTCGTGTCTAAACATTTAGAAATCCAGATACTGGGGTGTTTTTGTCTTTTTTGATAAAGACATACAGAGAAAGGTGAGTCAGTCAATGATCATTGTGTGTCGATCTCCCTGCTAGAAAACCTGATTGAGTAAAACTAATGACATTGGAATTACGTATTTTTAGCCTTGTTGCAAATATATATTTAAGTATTTTATAGTCTGTATTCAGGAATGTAATTGGTCTTTGTTTGCTCAATAATCTAGTCTTTTCCCTATTTTGGGTGTTAATTTAATTCTCCCTTGTTTCATTGTCATCAGTAATTCTTTTCCAGTAATACATTATTGACTCAAACAGCAATGTTTTCATTTCTTCCCAGAAATGTTTGGAAATGTTTGCAGTTCCTCAGTGTTTAAATCCTCCTCCTCACAAACATTACTAAAGTTTTCATCAATTACAGGAATCAGATCCTTTATCTAATTGAACAGTGATCCAGCCTTTCATTTAGAATAAGAAGATGAACACAGGTTTCAAAACAAATTCAAGCTCCCCTTGGCTATACTTTTTAGTTCTAAGCTTTCTTCCCAATTGATTCCCAATTTCATAATTTAGTTGAATACTGTGGTTTGTGTTTTCTCTCTTTTCAATCCACTTGGCTCCGGACCTTCTTCCTGCTCTCTGAGTCTTATTCAGATAAAAGTCGTCCATATGCAGTCCATAGTCCTGCAGAATCCAAATGCAGTCCTAAGCCTGACGTCATTTTGCCATTTAAATATGGCGACGATCACAAACCACAATGTCAGCTTCGATAAGCCGCCACATTCTGAACCGCACCGGCGGGGTTGCAACTCTGGAATGTAGAATAGTGCTTTCGGAGCTCGATGATGTACTACCGCCTCCCACCGAAGGTGGCGCTGTGGTGCTGATTCAGGAACAAAATGGCAGAACAAGATGTTTGGGGTTTTTTTTTGTTTGTTTTTTTTCAATTAGATAAAGACAGGTAGTGCAGCAAACACAAAACAATATAACAGCCGCCAGGGGGAAATACATGTACAGAGACAGAACTTCAGAGTATTACATCAAACAAAAACATTAAGAAAAGCACATCGATCGTATTCTTTGAGTGTTTGACAGTCACTGATGATGTTGTTCCAGTACGATACTACATGTGGAATTGAGACATCTTTTTGAAATAATGAGCCAATGACCAATTTCTAACTTAGTTAGATCAAATTAGGTTTTGTCCTGCTGTACTTTTAAGGAGCATAATTACTCCAGCAGGAAGAGTATTTGTACTAATATTAAATTCATATGAAGGAATGATATTACTATATTTGAAAGTAAATTCTGGACAGGACATTAATGATCCATTTGATTTAAACAGCTGATGAACCAGAAGCATGTTATGGTCGGACCAGCCGGGGTAAAATAAGGATTCGTTTCTATGTACGATGTTTTGTTATTCCATATGTAGTACCTATGTGGGGAGAAATTATGTTTGTAAATCAGTGACCAGGAGAGAAGCATCTGTTTATGGTAATTAGATAATTGTAAGGGGATTTTTTTCAGGATTATAATTACAAGATAAAAGAAAGTTTAGGCCACCCAGTTTAGAGAAAATCTGTTTTGGGATGATGTTCCAGATTGAGGATGGGTTCTTGATGAATTGTGTGAGCCAATTTATTTTAAATGTTTTTATTTAAGGCGGAGAAGTCTAAAAAGTTAAGGCCACCTTTATCATACGAGTTCATTATCAGTTTTTTTGAAAGGAATGGTTTTTGTTTCTCCATATGAAGTTGAATAGCGTCTTGTCAATGTCTTTAGAGACCTTTTTGTTAACATGAGAGATAAAGCAGCACATGTAAGTCGGGAAAGTCCTTCAGTTTTGGCCAATAATGTTCTACCTCTCAATGATAAATCTCTTTGGAGCCATTGATTCAGTTTGTTTTGGGTTCTGTTGATAATAGAGTCCACGTTCTGATTGCATCTGGCTTCTCTATCCTTTGTAACTTATTTGGGAATTGTCATTACGGAGTCTTTTACCGGTGTATTGCAAATAGAATGGATGTCATAATACTTAAGGGGAAGCAGTTCACATTTCTTTATGTGCAGGCGAAGACCAGATGCATCAGAAAAATTGTTGATCAATTCAATAGATAGAGGTATCTGGGAGAGGTCTTTTAGAAATAAAGTGGTATCGTCAGCCGGTTGGCTGATGATAAGTTGGTTTCCTGCTATTGAGATGTCTTTTAATGGACTGAACTTGATGGAGTCAGCAAGTAGCTGAGTACAGAGCAGAAAGAGATCAGGTGATATTGGACATTACTGCCCGACCCCACGTTTAAGGAAGAATCGGGGAAAAGTGCCAGTGTGTAGTTTGATTGAACAGTTTCCATCAGCGGACATTGTTTTGATAGCACTGCTAAAGTATGACCCAAGACCAAACTACTCTCAGGCATGAAAAGTAAAGTTATGCTCAATTGTGTCGAAGGCCTTCTAGAAGTCCAGAAAAAGGACGAAACCTTCATCAGAGCATAAGTCTGAGTCGTCAGTTAGATCGAGTACTAACCTGACATTATTAGACATGGTATGTCTATTTCTCATAAAGCCTGACTGAGTTTCATCAATTATATGATCCAAAGCTGTTTTTATCCTGTTTGCAAATACCAGTGCAAATATTTTGTGATGGTTGTTAAGTAAGCAGATTGGACGCCAGTTGTCAATGAGCAGTAGATCTTTTTTGGTTTTGGTATCAGAGTTATAAGACCTTGGGTTCGGGTGGGGGGAAGTGATTCATTATCTATACCTTCCAGGAAAAGACCAAGGAGGAAGGGTGCAAGCTGTTTGGAGAAGGTTTTATAAAACTCAGAAGTTATACCATCTGTGCCTGGAGACTTATTCGGCTTGAGATGTTCCGTTGCAGATAGAACTTCTGGTGGTTTAAGTGTTTTGTCGCATTGTTCTTTTAAATCACTGAGACAGGTCTTACTTATATTTTGATTCATATAGTTTGGTATAAAAGTCTCAACAGTATTTTTTACTTTAGTCAATGTTTAGTTTCTGCACTGTGTTCATTTAGCATTCATTTTTTCAAGTCGAAAGAAATAAGCAGTATTCTGCTTCCTCCAACCATCTTCTCCGACTTCTCCCCCTGAGCCTTCCATCTGTACATGTCGTCCAATTTATTTTGTAAATCGATTAAGAGCAGGCGTTCGTTCTCAGTTAAGCTCCCAGGTATAATTTGTGTTGATGTTATTTCTGAAATTAGATTTTCTTCTTCGGCTTTTTTTTAGCTTTGGTGATCGAACTTCCATACGTTCGAAAAAATTTGGATGGTTCGAATTTTAACAGTTCCCAATTACTGCAAAAATGATTTTCTGTTAAAGACTTACGCCAATAACCATCAGGTAGTGAGATGATTTTATGCACGTCGTCATGTAGAATGAAGCTGTTCAGTTCCAGTGTGAGCTTCTGAGGTGACGATTAGGATTCAGAGAGATTTGTGTTGAAATTGCTTTGTGGTCTGTTAAAGGAGTCGTCAGGATATTAACATTGATCGCATTGCTATCAAAACAATTGGAAACCAACCAGAAGTCTATACATGATAAGCTCGTGTGTGCTTTATTGCTCCAGGTATATGAACTCACGTTAGGATATTTTTCTCTCCAAATAACAATTACATTGAATTTCTGCATAAATTGGATCGAATTGGAGGCCATCGAGTGATTGGCTCGGGGAGGCCGTCTATCTTGAAGACCGTGCAGATCTATGTTAGAGTCCCCTCCCATCTCCATCATTGCATTTGGGTATTTAGCAAGTCATTTAAAAAACGAGAGTCCAAGGTATCCAGCAGAATATCATTTTCTGATTTACAGTTGTACCCATACGAGTTGACCAGCAAGATTACAGTATTTTGGTGTTGATCAATATAAAAAATGTCCTTTGGAATCACCTTCAGAGTGCAAAATCATTCCATTAAACAAGTTCTTCAAGATGACTGTACCTGCTGCTCTTTCTGAGCCGTGCGATAACCAGACATCACTGCCCCACTGTGCTTTCCACAACTGTGCATCTTCTTAACTGAATGTCTCTTTTGAAAAAAGGAAAAGTCGATCCTGTTTTGCAAATAAAAATAAAGCTTTCCATTTGACATTCTGTCTTAGCCCCCTGGCATCAAGTGAAGACAGAAAAAGACAACGTAGCTAAGAAAAAGAAGTGCTACGAACAAATACTATAAAAACAGACAATCACTAAAATAAGACAAAAAGGAAGACAATCTATCCCTCGATAACAGAAATACTAGCACGATGAGAACTGGAATCAAAAACCCAGGAGGTAGACACAGCCAGTGAAAAAAGGCTTCATTAGTTTGTCTCTTAAATGCACAGTCGCCCAAAAATAAAGGTAATAATTGGGAGTTAGGAATGGTTGAAGAAAATAAAGCGGAACAAGATGGCGGCGATCTTATGGAAGACGCCATCTTGGATTTCCCCACTGGCAGCTCTAAACTTTTGGCTTCCATGTGACTTAACGCTGGTCTCTAATTGGCTACTTAAAGATTCTCCTGGGTGCGCCTGGCCAATCAATGCTCTTTGTGTCATTTTTCATCCAGTCTGATTGATCATGATTCATCATTGATGTCAATCAAAGTCCCGCCCCCGGCAGCGTATCGTGCTTGCGTGGCTGTCACTCAAACACACGGACGCAAACTGAAGAATCAAACGGGGACCAGATAGGAGGCGATGGCGACGGGAAAAGACAATTCAGTCATTAATTTACAAAAAATCCTTTCACAAGGTGCAACGCTGAACTCTTTATGTTCATCACAACTCGGCTGCATGAAAGAGTGCAAAGCACAAAAATGTATTCTAAGTAATAGCTTATGTATTTAGTGACAGTTGGTACCTATTGCAAATCACATTGTCACATTATAAAAATTCTAAGTAATTATTTTATGTACTACAAAGCTCTCAAACTCCAACAAAGCTATCATGTAAAAGTTAAAAATGTACCTCGTGAGTTACCGCAAATAATGTAAAACAATCCCCAAAGTGCTCAGAACGAGTTTCTTGATGATCTAAGATTAGTTGTGTTGGAGCTTCACGACACGTCTGCTTCAGCGCTCCTCTTCCAAAACCCCGCCTCCACCTCAGTCTGTCATTCTGTTGTGGAGACACCATGAACCAGTAAACATCTTGTCCTGAGCTTCTTTCTCGTGTTCCTTTTGCATCAAAAACCCCAAAATAATACTGATGTTATCTGTTCAATCAACTCCTGAACAGTGAGGTGTGTTTTAGAACAAACCACGACTTTACTGCTTCTCCTCCAGTCGGCCTGACAGCAGCACTGTGACAGAGGCTGACTGCAACAAACAGAATATAAACACTCCTGTAGCTGTACCTGTAACTGTACCTGTAGCTGTACCTGTAGCTGTACCTGTACTTCAAACACTAATTATGTTTCTGAAGTGATTGAGTAGAAACATGTTTGTTGGTATTTGAGAACATGGAGTGGATAAAAGAAGCCGAAACACCTCAAAAGAGCTTCTGTTCTCATCATTTCTCCCAAAGAGTGAATTGGAAAATCTTTCTGACTATTAATTCTTACTAGCATCCATCTGGTTATTAACACCATAACGATTTTGAACATAAAATTGTGTTTTTTCTTTTATTAAACTCAGTTTTAAAAAATGTTTATCAGTTTCTTTATATGTCTGAACACAGACAAATGTGCTGGTACTTTAATACACATGCCGAGTTATTCATTCTTTGCTTTATTTCAGTATTATATTAATGAGGTTATATTAATGAGGAGGTTAATTAATGAGGTTATATTAATGAGGTACTAGTTTGGCAAAAGTTAAACAAACCTAACCAGTCCTGAGCTCATCCCATTGCATCGCTGTGTTGTTCATAGAGGTCTCTTGATGTGGTGTTGTGGAGTTGCACATGAAAAAAACACAATTTCCAAATCTCCTGATCAGACCAGTCTGATCATGTATTTATTGAATGCTATGAAGTTTGCATGTTTTTTACACGCACTAATGTTCTTTCAATCAGGCCTGCCAAGAACAAACATGTCCCACAGTGCCACCTGCTGGTCTTTTTGTAGAACTGCTCTTGACTGTTTGGCTTGAGTGTCGTCTCAGAAACAGTCAATCTGTTACTTTTATTGTCATAAAAATACGACGAAATTCCGTTGGCGCAACACAACCCGACTTAATGTGTTGTAATCCGGAAAAAAGGCATTAATGGTGCAGAATCCCATGAATGCCCTAAATGCCTTCATAATATTAGAGTCCAGTGCAGTCCATAATATCAATATGTTTCCTATTTGCAATTTATTTCTCTTTTAACGATACAATGACTCAGATAATGTTTTCTTCTTGCTGCTGGAGCCTGGTGGGATGTAAAGTGTGTGTGGAAGAGTGGAGCGACGTCTTCACAGCGTCTGCAGAGATGAAGATCCAGTGTTCACAGAGGAGCCGGACCATCAGCAGCTCTGACATTCATAATGCCTTGAAGACAAGTTTTGCTAGAAATAAACTATTTGTTGGTTCTTTCAGACCCAGTTCAGTTCAAAAAAAATTTAAAATATTACTTAAATGTGTGTCATTTGTGAATTTAATTATGAGTTTAAAGCCAGCAAAGGTGCAGACACTTTAAATATGCAAACCTGATTATTCATGTTTTGCTGAATGTCATCAGTAAGATGTGGATGGGAAGCAGATCGAGGCGTTGTATTGGTAAATGTATGGGCTGGAATCAGGGATTTCATTAATCCGTTTTGTTGCTCATTTGTAAAACAATCTCAAACTCTCCTCCTCAGTAGTAAGAAGGTTTCAGCAGCAGGAAGAAAACTTTGGCTGACTTATTGTATCTTTATAAAGGAAAAATGTACTGATAATATGAATGGTATATATGGATATTTCTGAGACATATCTTCAAGACAAAACCTGCCAAGTCCACATCAGAAGTAAAAAAAATCCAGCAGTAGTGTAATTATCTGTAGCAATATTTGTTCAAAATTAAATTTTTATTATGTATTGTCTAAAAGTGCAAATCTGTTTAAAATTGCTTATATTTCTATCTTAAAGTGATGTTCATATGCAGTACGTCTGATTTAGATCAAGTTTTTAGTGCTTTTGGCGTGTCAGATAGCTGCCTGTAAACGACAGTTTAACATCCAGGAGTTCAGGGGTTAATCAGGAGTAAGTGTGGATAAACAGCCCAGTGCATACTGAGCATGTGACGTGTCACATTGATATATAACCAAACATGATATTTCCAGTAGTGACAACACAGAGTGGAGGCTGCAGTGATTATCTGACATCCAGGTATGTTGTGTTAACGTGGAGTTTTACTGTGAAAAGTTCAGGCAAACATGAACCAGTCAGAAACAACAGGGACGCTAAGGTCCCGCCCATCACTGACGGTGTTAATGTTCTTCATCCATGACGAAAGAAAATTGGAAATTGAGGCCACGTTTACACTTTACCTGGGTTTTTAAAAAAAACATATTTCCCCCTCATCGTGTAAAAACCCCTTCATTTACACATGATCATTTACAAAAACAAAGTATTTTACACAGACACAGCAGGTGGTGAGTTGGATCAGGTGGCGGGAAGAGGAGGAGGTTGGTACAGAGGAGGTTGGGGACATGGAGTCCAAGTGGACCCTGTTCAAGACCTCCATTGTGGAAGCAGCTATGTTCAGCTGTGTCCAGATGCTTGTCGGTACCTGTCATGGCGGCAACCCACGGACACGCTGGTGGACACCAGCAGTCCAGGAAGCTGTCAAGCTGAAGAAGAAGGCCTGTAGAGCCTGGTTGGCTCAGGAGACCCTGGACTCAGCAGACGGGAATCAGCAGGCTAAGAGAGCTGCAGCTGTAGTGGTTGCAGAATCAAAGTTTGCGGCGTGGGAGGAGTTCGGTGAGGCCATGGAGCAGAACTTTCAGTTGGCCTCAAAGAGGTTCTGGGGCACCATCCGGAGGCTCAGGAGGGGTCAGAGGGGTCTGTCTCAAGCTGCTCAGCAAGAGTGGACATCCTCTGATCTCGAATGAGGAGATCCTCCAGAGGTGGCAGGAGCACTTTGAGGATGGCATGTCCTATCCAGGTGGGAGGGGTGGACCTTCCCCAGGTGGAGGAGTTTAAGTATCTCGTGGTCTTAGTCACTAGTAATGGGAGGAGGGGTCTTGAGATCGGCCACAGGTTCTGACAGGGGGCTTGGCCTGGCAGCTGCTCGGGGTCCGTCCAGAAGAGCTGGAGGAAGTTTCAGGGGACAGAGACGTCTGGACTTCTCTGCTCTCTATACTGCCACCAAGACCCCAAATGGACTAAGCAGATGGATGGATCCAGTATTGGGCTCCGATAAACGTAATTCACGGATCGGAAATTTCCGATCCAATCTGTGGAGAGATTCACACCTCGGTGAAGCTGCGTCCTCCTCCACGCTAAACTCCCTGAAAATAGTCCCACTGGTTTGTGCTGGAAAAACTGCTGTTTGTGCTGCTTTGCGAAAATATAAAGTGATTCTGAAGTTTTAAAAGATAGAACAAATTTATTATGAGACGATGACGTCACTCAGACCGCCACCTTGTCCAAAATGAATAAAAGTCATTTGTACTGCTTCATTTTCTGACCTCATACTGACCTTAAGTTGTCTTTTGGGAGCAGACATGTAAACATTCACACATTCCAGACTTGCCTGTAGAGAGGAGCTTATTGAAGCTTCATATAAAATCAACACTAATGATAATAATGAAGCAAACAGAGCTCTGGTATCGGAATAGTATCGTATTGACAGATATCCAAATTCAGGTATAGGAAGTGAAAAACTGTGGATCGGTGTATATACATGCGATACAGAGAGCTCACACAAACTGAGACTGACTTTAGAGTGTTAAGCTCCAGTGCCGGGTCAGCTGTGCAGATGATCAGCAGGAGAAACAAGCTCCACCCGGTCGTAGCAGCGGAACCCAATCGGGTCAAGAATGCCTCGAGCATCTCCACTTCCTCAAACACAGCTCGACCTGTCTGCCTGGAACACAAGGGGGAGGAGAGACACAAGAGGGAGGGTCAAATGTTGGCCAAGTGGAGCGGGGCATGACGGTAGGCACATTTCCACTGTGAGAGACAGAAGTTTAAAAAAAAAAATTCAGGAAATCACATTGTATGATTTTCAAATACTTTATTGCCGAACATATGTATTTGAACACCTGTCAATCAGCAGGAATTCTCTCTCTGAAAGACCTGTTGCTCTGTCTTTAAAAAGTCCACCACTACTCCACTAATTAATCTAAATCAGTGTTGTGGCATCAATCATGGCATGTTGATCTGGGCCAGGCATGGTGCTGGGTGGAAACGCAGCGGGGAGCAGCGTCCCAGAGTTTCATGAGCACAAAAATAAAACACACAGCAAAATGATTCTCACGTTATGTTAATGCCTGCCCAGACAATAAACCTCTGACTTGAGGGAGAGGGAGAAGGTGCTTCTCTTGGGGGTTAAAGACGTGTGGGCTCAGGCCTGCAATGCACGTTGAACCAGCACCCATCAAACCCCTTTCAGCCTCGCAAGGAAACACAGAGCCACGTTTAAATCCACAAGGACGAGGAGCGGGATCTCAACTTGCTGAATAAGTGAGAAATCATCGGTAAGTACTTTTCTTGTTCTTTCAATTTTTAACGTTGGATCCACGGAGCACGCTGCAGCAGCCCAGCAAGCTCCATGCATGCAGGCCTGAGCTCACACTTCCTCAACCCCCCCAGAAGAAGCACCTTCTTCTCAGGTCCGGCATTTATGCCTCAATTTCATATTCAGGTACCCTGCAGTGGCCTGTGCTTTGACCAATCCGCTGAAGGTCGTCTCAGGTTCCAGGGGCAGTCTCCACCTACTGGTGTGCCGGAGTTTGTGGAGCCCCCTGTCGGTGATGTGCAGTGCTGCAGCTTGTGGAAGAGGTGGTGTGAAAGAGAGAGGTAGAGTGGTGGAGAGAGAGGGTACTGGAACTTTCTGTAAATTTTGGACTATAAGCCACAACTTTTATTACATGCTTTGAACCCGTATTTATAGATTTTGATGGGTAAACGTGCTTCAGGCCGATGATACCGAGGTGATGCGGTGCATCATGTAATCCCAGCCAGCTATGCTCCGTGGCTCATGACGCATTTTCTGACCCGTGCAATTTATATATAGCTGACATCAGGACCCGCTTTATATTTTTCTTCTTTTTTTCCCCTCCTTTTTTTAAACTAATGATGAGCTACATTTTCAAAAAAAACCGATATGTCTTTATCTGTA
>OMNM01063782.1:8368-18800 GCA_900302745.1 Parablennius parvicornis | reverse complement strand
CCTTTTGACCTTCTGTGCACAGTCAACATGCAATTTGTGCCTTAAGGTTGCAACCAGAGCATACATTTCTCAAAAAAGTGAAGTCAGGCTTGTTCCATTATTTATAACTTTTTTTTCATGTTGCACACCAAACTCGATAACATGACAATATGTTTAGTGGCTGGTGCAGTCGCGTTCAGTATCTGCATAAACAGGTGATAGCTATTGCTGAAAAGTGTGAACACCATATGGTAATAATGAAGGCAAAATAATCTGAAAATTGTATTGTTCCATTTCGCACGGTTTTTGAATAAGTTCCTGCTCAAAATACATTCAGACGAGAGAAGAGTTTCTTTTTGATTAAATAAAAAAAAAATTTAACTTCACATGCAGAAAGTTATGTCAGGCCAAGAGCTTTGGGATAGAACACTGGGAATAACCTTCCCATTAGTTGTATATGTGTTAGTGGCTTTAATCACTTCAGTGATTGGTGGCATTTCAATTTGTAAATACTTGGCAGGTCTTGTGACACCACTGAATGCCAAAGTAAAGCGGGTGCCACAACATTATAACAACCATATGGGTGCTGATCCCGTGAAAAGGTTGAGCCGGAGATCAAAATACATACCTAATTTTTTTTTTTTTTTTTTTAATTACAAATTACAAATGAAATCGAAATCCCCCCCCTAAAAAGCCAACAACAGGAATTGAACCATGGCCTGTTGATTCATTGACAGAAATTCTACTGCTAGAGATTCTCACAAAGTGAGTGGGACCTCTTGGTCAGGTGACCCTTGTAAAAGAGATCTTGATCTCAATGGGTTTTATTTTCCTGGTAAAATAAAGTTTAAATAAATACAAATTAAATGAAGTCTTAGTCACCGCCGCTCAGTTTACCACCAGTTACATCCAGTTCCTCTAGATGATATAATAGACCTAATTCATTTTGATTCTTAACTGTTCAGTAACTCTAGCGGCTCACAGTATGGTATTTGCGACGACTCGCTCCGGTTCTGTGAAGCAGTGCCTAAATCACCTGTATCTGTACTTCATCAGCCTGAAGCAACATGAGGAGACCGATAAGCAGGGAGTAGAGTCTTCACATACTAATTATGTGCAATTTAGGAGGAAGCTTTATTGACAGACAAGAAAATATTGTAGATAATCTTTAAGAATTAACATTTTGCATGTAGTCCTTTCTTATGACACCAGGTGGGGCTAAGCCCCGCCCCTGATGACCAGTTGCCCCCTGTTGGTGATGTTTAAATACTTTGTTGCATATTTTACACACAGCTGTACTCTTGCCTGCGCTTCTATCCCACTTTTCTTAACTGAAACGTTTCATCCAATGTGCCAAGCAACATGTTCTCATCTGTTTCATGCATCACATCTGTCAGTCTGCTCTTGTCCTTGCATGCTTTCTACAAGCAAGAACTGAAAGGAACCTTTTGACCTTCTGTGCACAGTCAACATGCAATTTGTGCCTTAAGGTTGCAACCAGAGCATACATTTCTCAAAAAAGTGAAGTCAGGCTTGTTCCATTATTTATAACTTTTTTTTCATGTTGCACACCAAACTCGATAACATGACAATATGTTTAGTGGCTGGTGCAGTCGCGTTCAGTATCACCTCGGCTGCCTCGTCATTTCCACAGGAGCACATCAAGCTATTCTCTTTGCTCCACTAAGTTGATTAGAGAGCCTACAGTTCCTGCCAAATATCATACGTGAGTCCTTTGACTCACCTCCATTTACACTTTATGTCTCTTAAAGGCCAGCATTTCCCATTTTTCACATCATACAGTTTCTTCTTCCCCTCATCCTTTGATGACACAAGGTTAGCTTTGTGTAGTGAGAAACAATAGTGTTATCTATCCAACAATTGGAACGATTGTCCCTTTCCACTTCCTGTTTAGAGTCTGACTCAGGGTTGATGACATTTATATCAGGCAGCAGTCGAACCTTTAAGATTTTCCATTTAGCCTTTCTCTCCCCGACACCCTTCAGAAAATAGTTCTCTCAGATGTGATTAATCGCTACGAGTGCTCCTCTAAGGAACACGTGACATGCAAACAAAATTGCACATGCACACAAGTATATTCACACATGAATGCCAGCTTGTACGCATGTACTCGGGCACAGATAACAAGTACAACTTCATAAAAATGTGTGAATCATGCATCTGCATTCAGGCATAAAAGCCTCTTATTTGTCAATACCCCCTCAACTTTTCTCTTCACCTCTTCTTTTTTCCCTACTCTGTCTTGCCATTTGTTACTTCATCACACACAACTGAAAAACCTGTGACCCGCTTGAAGCAACAGAATTTTTTCTTTATTTTTGACAACTTGCATGTTGACTGCAGCGGCCTACAGCTCCAGTACATGTACAGTTTTTTTTTTTACACAAAGGCAGCCATTAGATGGTTTCCAGTTTTAGCATTTTTTGTAGTATTGCATGCATCTTCTCTTCACTTACTCTACCTCCCATACTGTTACTGAGCAGATCCGCTTAGCAGGGTCTGATTGTTGTAAGGGTTTGTACTAATCTAATAATAGGACCCTGTCTGTAGACAAGACATTGTTACGTTAATAGTAGGCTGTGATACTGAAAAAAAATAAAAAGGCCTTTTAATGTCCGAGCGAGTCAGCAGTACATGCACAGAATACCGTCCACACACAATGTTTATTCTTGTAGGAAGGCTTTAATAAATTAAATGAAATACCAAAAAAAAAAAAAAAGCAGTACACCATGTAAGATGACTGACAGCACGACTGACTGAGGAATAAATTCACATGGGATTTTTGGACCGCAGCTTCTGGCTCAGGCATCGCCGGTGTGACTTATTGTCCAGGAAATAGGTTACTTTCAGGTCTGTCAGGGTTACTGCCAATTCTTGAGCCGCGAAAGTGACAACTTGAACTGTTCATCTAGAACATTATGACGGATGCTGAGAATAACACTGATTATTTCGTTTTTATTGCTTCTACTAGTCGGGAGTCACATTTGGCAACGAGTGAACAATTTGTCACTAGATTTGTGTTTAAAACAGGAAAAATTGACAAGCTTAAGGATTTCGGTAATTTTGATGGAAATCATGGCTGTGGTGACTGATTCAGTAGCAGTACTAATCATAGTAACAATGTTATGACTAGTCTTATGAGTTCTTGACATGATTTAACTCCCTCATTGTGTATGAACGCTTCCTCCCTCAACTCTTTCCGTGCTAAATGGACTGATCACACAGTCAAGACACTTTTTTTGAGTTCATTTCACCTGAAATTTCTGCAAAAAATTGGTTGAAGAATCATTTGTATTGACCATTTTGGAAATAAATGTGATGGCAAACACGGATGAATGTTAGAGAGCCTGAGAATGAATTACTCACTTCTGTTGGTGACAGCAGGTGAGACCACCTTGTAGCATAGCCATGAGGGATCGGTCCAAGCTTAGGCCCAGCACGGGGTAAATTTCAGCCCAGTGCTCTGCTTGGATTGCAATACAAAGGAGCAAAATAATAACAATGTTACGTCTTTTTACAGCAGCACTCTCAAATTGTTTCTTATCTGTTCCATAAGTTAAATTTGATTTAATATGAAGTAATATTTAATCTAAATGTGGTTAATGAAAATTTTAAATGAAATCCACTGTGTGATCAAATTTGATTTAAATCGCTCTGTTACTTCAAATCTGAATTTTGCAGCTTTCGCTGAGATTACTCTGATTTACTCAGACAATAACAATACTACTATTCAACTTGAAAAGTGTTATATAAACTTGAAATCATTTTTAAGATTAAGACTAACATTTATTGATCTGTAATCTCACAGACAAAGGCAATTGTTGCATGTTTACGGTAGTCATACTTTGTGAGAGTCAAGCCAAATGCCGGTGTTATATAACTACAAAGAAGACTTGTTTTCCCTGTTGGTGATTGGCAGACCAACGCCATGGATCGCTTCCTCAGAGCAGATTTCAGACATCCGAAGGTAAATGCATTTCTTTGCCCGACAACTGCAGGTTCTCACCTGTGCCTTGTTCTGTCCAAGTGATGTATCAACAATCCTGTCACCTTTCTCCACATAACACAGCAGAAAGCTTGTTCTCTATTCAAATTATTTTCTGTCTACTGACTACAATTAGACAGTTTTCTCTACAGTCATAATACGGGTGGATTGTGTGTCGCTCTGACTACTACAAATGTTTAAATTATTGTCTTGTCTTACCACTGTGCAACGGTAGAGTTTACTTGCTCTCTGAATACTCTGGTTTCCTCCCACAGTTGATTGTGAATGTGAGTGTATGATGGTCAGTCTCTGTGTTTTTCCTGTTCTCGACCGGCGACCCTCGCACCAAAGTCAGCTAGTGTCAGCCCAAATACTCCACCACGCTGAGTCGAATGAAGCATTATAAAAAAATGCTTCATGTTCAAATGTTGTATTTGTGGCAGTTCGCTCTATTTTAAATTTATTGATAGATTTGTGTCTGTTTTCTGAATTTTGGTTTATTGATTTAAACATACATATGAACTCCCCAGGTCAAGGCTGAGCTCTATTTTGAGATCAGTGTTGTTCAGCAAGATGCTCAACAATGTAATACAAATAATTACCAAAGTTTACATCTGGCTCATTGCCTACCTTATTTTTGTCTTTATCAAAAATATTGCCGAAAATTGGCAGCCTGTTTGCTTCCGCCAACTGGTTGGGTGCAGAAGAACTTTTTATTTTGCAGTCAGTCAACTCGCATGGAGCGATGATATCCGTATGCAAGTTCAGTTTGGACAGTAAATTTCGTTGTTCCAACTCTGACCTTTAAACCTGCAAAGAGAGAGTGATGGCAGAGATAATTGTCTTTTGTTTTGTCTGTTCCATTTCTTTGGCGGGGACTGTGAGTTTACATGTGTGTGCTTTATGCTGTAGATGGACAGCTGCAGTTTTGATGCAGTGCTGTAGTGCAGCAGAAGCTGCAGCAGCCATGGAGTGACCCAAGCATTGTGAGTATTAGATTAAAATTGATATGCAAACACAGCTAGAATATTAACTACTTGTCAGATGGTTAGACATAGGCACTCATCCACCTCTCCCAATAATAACCCTGTAAATATCTGGAAGTGAGGAAATTAATGTTTTGATTTGTTTTATGATGTGCAAAAATGTTGTTTTTTTTTTATTGATGAAAAATTTCCATTCCAACTTTATTTATAAAGCACAATTAAGACACCACAGTGGACTAAAATGTTGTTCAAAAAGGTTACAATTTAGAGTGAACAGACTGCAGAACAGTTTCCAATCTGCATCATATAATTTAAAGTTTTGGCTCAGAGAAGACAGGGATATCTCTGGATTGTGTTCATATGTGGATTCTCCTTTGAATATTTGCATTTGAACTGTGTTCACAGTGATTTCAGGAAATGGTTCTGGGACCATGCAGTGATTTCCAGTAGTAAACCTGTTAAAAACGCAGCGCTGCCTGAGGACTTGAGCATCGCAACCTTCCAGTTTTGACCTTCAGTCTTGTCCCTTGTGCACAAAAATTCCCCCCGCCTGCCGTTTAACGATTTCAAACACCTGCGATGATGGGGTCTTCATGGTCAATGTCATATTGAGAAACTGCCCGCAACTTTTAGATGCAGTTTGTTGCTGCTGTTTAGTTGTCAAATACTCTTCTGGTTGTTTTTATTATTCCCAATACGATATTTGAAATTTTCTATTGGGAAGAAAATACAGGTTTATGAAGTGACCATCATATAATTACGTTGCTGCAGTTTTTAAGTTCATTCAGAATATTTTTGTTTGTGATATGGTTACAAACTATGCATGAGATAGTGGTACACAATTCAGCGCAAAGCTGTGACCATTACTCAGTTGGTACATGAGCGCCAGGCATAGAAAATCAATTTCAGACCATACTTTTTTACCTGCATAAGCCACAGCAGGTACATTTTAAAATGTTATTATATTAAGTGTCTTGTACTATAATTTTCTGTTAAATTTGAATAAATCAGAATGAAAGAAGGACATGTTTTCTCCTCGCCACTGTAAGAAAATGATTGAGCTATAGTGAACCAAATAATACCACGTTAATCTGTATTGTCGGCTCATCTTGTGTATCATTGTTTGCACACTGACTTAATGAATCAGGTTTTTTGTCTTTTTTTTCACAAATTAACTTTTTCAACTAGTTCAAAATAACTAACAATAATAATGTTAAGAGCAGCTCAGATATAGCTGGGTTGTTTTGGACTATGATTGCTGGATCTACAGGAGCTGAAGTATCCTAAACCTTTAACATGAGTGGAAAGAAAAGTGGCCTGTTTTCACCTTGGAAAGGCTCAAATACAGACTTAGATTCCATAAAAAAGGAGCGAGCTAAGTGCTAAGTCCTTCTACTTGTCAGAGCTCTTCCCCTCTTCCTTCTCCACTCTCCCCCCGCATTAACCTCCTAACACACTCACCCTGGACATTCTCCACTCACCTTTACATCTACCCTACCTCTTTGGACAACCCTTTAGCCACAACCCATCTCATTCTCCCTCACATACCGTTATAAATATTGTGCTTGTGCTTTGAACTCTAGCTATGCACTCTCTCTAAACTGAACTGGGCACAATCAACTGCTTGCTACTTCTATGCCATAAACCTTCAAATTATCTTTTGAAATTGATTTTGACAGATATTTGAATCTGATTTTAATTGATTGCTTTCAGGATTACTGCTCCTTATTTTTTTTAATCTAGTTTGGGATTTTTGAATGAACCTAAAATGGATGAACTCGAGAGCTTTACTTGGATTGTGAGCATGGGGCCATCAGTGTTCAGTGTGATTTACATTCATGTTGTGTACCCACATCAGCAAAAGACCCATTATAACAGTAAAGAAAATGTGTTTAGGTATGTGGGAGTAAGCAGGACACATGCATTATTAAACAAAACAACAAATCTCTGCTATGACTTGAAATACCAGAGATAGTCGTACATAAAGCCGAAAAGAACTACGGTGTGCTTTGTAATTAGATTTTTTTTTTTTTTTTTTTTTTTCTGTAAGCATCCCTGTTTTGGTGCAAACACGCCATTTGTTTTGATGTGAGCACTAATGAGCAAAAAGGGAGAAATTTGCCCAAACACTCAGCTCAACGAAAACCATTGGAAAGCGTAATGGTATTGGTTCTTAAGGTAATTATACCTTGACAAAACAGGTTTTGCTTGAGACATTGGCGATAAATTTATTCACTCGAGCCAAGCAGGTCGTTATATTTTCTCTCCCTTTCCACTCTTTCGAAATCTACCCTGTGCATCAGTGTTACCATGACTAAAACCAAGATTAATTGCTTTCATATCTCTGGTGTGGAATCACAAACCACTGGAACACACACAGAAACCCACACACGGCAACCCTCTTCATGCTACACACATTTTTTTGCTCACGGTACACAGTGTACCAGATCGAAATGAATCTGCATGGCTCAAAATGAGACTGGTCTAATTGACAGGGAGGCTTCATTGCTGTGCTGCTGCACGGTCCTCTCAGCTGGAAACAAACATATTTACGCTGTGCAGGTGTATTAAAAGAGAAAATGTAAAAGATAAATCGACGTGCTCTCTGGTTTGTTGTGTGCGTGTAATGCAGAAACCAAACAGGAAGGCGAGGGGATGTATTTATGCATATCTCACACTCAACCAGTCGCAGATCCACCCTAATGCTGAAGTGGTAAGCCCTCGTATGTGTTGTATGCACTGAATACATGGCTCTCTGGTCCTCATAACTCCATACAGATGATGTGGATAGGGCTTGTTCATCTTCAGAAGCATACCAAATCTCTATTTGCATCTGACATTAAAGTAGGGAGTGAGTGCGGCAGCTTATTACAAAGCCGACAGAAGGAGAATCCGATGCATAATGCACCTCTGTGAACAAAAAATATCGGAGCGGCAAGGCTACCGACCTACCGTTCTCTGAACGGCATCAATTCCTCTTCCCCAATCACCTCTGCGGTTTGACAGGCGGGATGAAAAACGAGAGAAGCAGAGCGGGAGGAAAGACTTTCGTACAGAACAAATTACACTGCTGCTTGAATATGCAATCAGTTTTGGCAGCGACAATGGCTGAGCAACATCCTCTGAGCGGGGGACACTGAGTGTTTTTGTAGTGGGTGAGATTGAGATCAGTGTTGACGAAAGCACAGAAAGAGACAGGGAGAAGGAAAGAAGGAAGGAGAGAAAGCAAGTGTGCAGCTCTCAGGCATTCCATCATTTACCAAACTCCTGCAGCTTTCCTTTTTCTGTCCTCCGCCTCCTCCTGTAGAGAAAGAGAGAGCAACAGAAAGAGAGAGCCCAAGAGAGAGGGAGCAACAGAGATAGAGCGAGGGAGTCACGCTTACAAGCCAGCGGAGAGGAGACGTCAAGAGGAGGATCTACAGAGGGAGGAAAAAAAATCCTCTCTCTCTCTCTCTCCCTCTCTTCTGCTGCCTCTCTTCGTGCATCCTACGGGCAGCGAGGAGCGAAGAGGAGCGAGGAGGACCCGGCTGGCATAATTTCTACGCTGCTTCCCCGCAAATTCTGTGGTTGTATCACAGTGCGTGGAGCGCAGGGAGAGCCGCCGAGAGCTCGATCGGTGACACCGCTCCGCAGCAAAAGAGTGCCGTGGAGGAGCCGGGATGCTTAACAACCTGACCGACACTGAGGAGGGGGGGGACGGGGGAGCGCAAAGCCAGGGTGAGTGATGGGATGTGTCGCGCAATGCCACATAAACACACAGGGAGATCAGTGTAAATGAGGACGTTCACAGTGCATGACATGCAGATACTGTACATCTGCCAACGCAGTTGCACATACAGGGGGTAAATGTATGTAGCGCAGATATATTTCACAGAATGCACAACACGCATGATGAGGGTATATATGCATCCTTATTGGAGGGAGGTGTGTGTGCGTGTGAGTGTGTGTCTCTGAACATCGCATCGTACGGTGGTCGGCCTGCCTGCCTCCTCTGCTGCTGCTCTTACTGCAAGGCTGTTGTGACAAGAATAGTAATGGGCTCACTCTGTACAATGGATGGTGAGCATAAGGGCATTACAGATTTCTCCCATCGTGCACACGCAAACACGCATGCACACACAGATACGCAAATCAACCAACACACATGCACAAACATCATCATGCTTTTTATGGTGCAGCCGTGCGATGGTTCATCCATGCTTCATGGCTACGTAAATATTCCCACCACATATGGCATTCTCTGGACAGGCGGTAAGGGTATTTACACACACACACACACACACACACACACACACACACACACACACACACACGTGTATACAGGCACATCCCTTTCTCATTCTTTGTCTGTTATCTTCATTTTTTATTTCCTTATTGTCTAGTTTCTCATCTTTTTAAACTTCTCTCCATCTTCTCCTTTTGCCTATTTTTTCTTTTCCTTACCTCTTCTCTTTGAATTGCCATACTTGTTCCTTTCTCTTGTTTTGTTTCTCTTTTTAGTTATCTCACTTGTTTTTTCTGCTTTCTCTTATTTTTCTTCTTTCTTGCTTTTCCTACATTGTCACTCATTTCCCATTTGTTACTTCTTACTATCTCTAAATGTTTTCTTTGTTTCTGTTTCTCACTGCCTCCGTCCGACAATAACTTCGTAAGCAGACTAAACACCGATACAGATTTATATTACTTGTTAATAAATTTAAATGTACAGATTAACGTAAATAATTGGGATGAACAAATTAGACAGTGATGTTGGGGAACGGCAACATTTCTTTTTGAGAAAACGAGCAATAAAGCTCCCATATTGGAGATATGTTTTTATTGTTGTTCTTCATATTAGCCACTAGGTGGCAGTGGTCTCTGACTAATGGTTCATTGGTGTCTGGTGAGTACGGAAAATCTAATTTTTATCTGGAATTATATTATAATAGAAAGTCATAAATTCGATTATAAGAACAATTCACGCGTATAATTAGAAATTAGCTATGGATAAAGAATGGTTAATTTCAGAATGAAATCCTGTAATAATGATCAATTTGTACATGCTGCTCTGTGTTGCAGGTGCTCGTTGTGAGATGCAGGGGGCGCCATGAGCTTAATTCCCGAGTCTCCTCTCCCTTCGACTCCTCTCCTCCCAGATTTTTTCCAGCGATGCTGCAGACTGTGTCCTCCTCTTCACGGCTCAATCTGGACCTGATCTTCCTCTTCAGCGGATCACCTGGACCTCACAGGTAAGGCTTTGTCCCCTCACGTAAGGGGGCAGTTTTCTGTTTTTACCCCTCTCCTTCAGGCTCAGATCGGAGGCAGGGGGAATTGCATGTCTTGACACTGCTGCTGCATCTGCTGGAGGGACTGCAGATGCGCCTGTTGTTTGTAGGGATCTGCAATAACTCCGTATTTTTATTCTCTATTTCCATATTGATGATCTCCAGCTGAAGATTTTAATATGTCTGTTGCATGCAGT
>OMNM01063781.1:7451-21548 GCA_900302745.1 Parablennius parvicornis | reverse complement strand
ACTCTCGACATACTCGGCTCTCATCACCACTGATGCATCCAACCAAGCCAGCTGAGAGCTTTGCTGGGGCCCAGGACAAGATATATTAGATGCCCCCCCACCCGGACCCATTCTATTCCTCTTGCCCCCTCTGGTCTTTCTCTCCTCTTCCTCTCCTCTCTCTGTAAAAGACAAGTAACGGTGGCCTGGTAAAAAACATGGCACGTTGATCTGGACCAGGCATGGTGCTGCATGATGCCCCGAACATTTTCTTATCTTCTCGAATTTTAGTGGTAAAAACTTGACACTTGAAACAAAAAACAGATACGTTGGAGTTGGATACAAAAGAGTCTTTATTCTCTCAAACAAACACTGAGCCGCGGATCCCACCGATGACTGACAAGCACACTCAATCTGGCTGTTTATATACATTTCAGTGAAGACTGCATGACATGCTTCCCCTCCCATCCAAGGTCACCTCACTACCTTCAGTAGTCAGACCGACTCTATCTGCATGTCCCGTTATCACACATCGTACCACGAGTCTTCTGGCTCTGTACCATTTATCATCCATAGCTGACTGCATACGTCGGTCAGTCGACTCTTTTTAGGTCGTTGGACTTGTGTAAGGCCATTCAAGCTTGTTTTATCAGACAGTTTTACTTCATCGCACATGGTCAAATGGGGAGTTGTACTTTTATTCAGTTCAACTTTATTTATATTATGTCGAATACAACAAAGTCATTTCAGGGCATTTTTACAGAGAAAACCCAGCAATAGTTGAGTATATTCTCCAAGTGAGTAATTACTCATACATGAGTACATTTTACACCATGTAGTCTATTTCACTACTTTTAAACTTCCATTAGATGTTTTTCCACATTAAAAATTACAACAAAAAAGTGCAACCTAATCACTGCATTCCACTCTTACAAATGCTGAGTAACTGTAGAGTACAACCTCAGTGTGAATTCATGTTTATCTGCTTTTTAGCAACATTTGTTGATCATCGTCTTCTTTTTATTCTTTGATTTATTCAATAGTACTCATTACTTTTAGTACTCTTATTTGAAAATGACTAACATTTACGGAATTTAACAGTAGTTATACTCGAAAGTAAAAGCTTTTCAGTACTCTGAATGTTGGTAAACTCGAAGAACACCATTACTAAATGTTTCTCAATCTGAACTGAGGCTCTTCCATTTCGGAGTTGTGTTCCATTTCTCGTCCTCCACAGTTTGTCTTCACTGGGATGAAGCATTCACGGCGTCAGCACAGGCCGAGCTCTCGGCAGCGAAAGGGGTCGGCAGCAGCGAGGATCTCGATCATCCTTGAGCTAGCCTTGGCTCCTTTGTTGCGCACCGTGTCGATCAGTTCCCGCGCCTTGTCCGGCCGGAGTTTGGCTCTGAGCGCCTCGTCCTCGCTGTTGGTAAGCACACCGCAGTGCTGCAGCTCGTCCAGCAGCTTGTTCAGGACTGGGTCCGACACCTGCTCCACGAAGCTGGGGCGGATCCTCTGCAGCTTCTCCTGGGCCGGGATGTCGGTCGCCACCCGCGGCTGGTTTCTACCCCCTGATGTTGGCGCGGTCGTGGCTGAGAGAGAAAATAAGAAATGGAAGAATGCAATTGAGTACATGTTGATTCATCATGACGTTTCTTATGAAGACTTCAAGAGAACCAAGTAGAGACAAAAAACGAGTCAACCTGTCAATCTGCCCTCAGCCAATCACAGGTACCCCTGAGATGCTGATGCAGGCAGAGCCTGGTTTGGTTAAAGATAACTTAACCTCCAACATTTACTTTGAAGAGAAATGAAACCCTCCACAATTTGAGCTTATACCGACATGTTATTAGTGACATGATAAATATGACATGGTAAATGTCATTGTTTACATTTGTAAAGTGAGCAACTCAGTGACATTTCCAGAAGTCCTTGGCTGTTAATTTAAGGTTAAAACAGTTGAAGAGCTGCAGAAATGGGCTACTCTTTGTGGGGCTGTTCTCTCCAGTGAAGAACTGTCATTACTATTTCACTAAACTTCCATTTACTGGAAAAGAAGCCTCATTAATTTGGAACTAACCGAATCCTCCTGACGGCAACTTGAAACCATGTCTCTCTGTAAGTAGCATTAGCATTAGCCTGTATCCGTATTAGCTGTGATTAGCATTAGCATGCTTGAAAAGCAGTTAACTATCATTTCTAATGCCTGTCTGCATGTTGATAAGTTTATTAGTGTCACTTTTTGTTCCTACGTCGTCTCGTTGTCATTAGTTCATAAATGTGTTTATTCAAGAAAAGCTAACATCCAGATTATAGAGCATCTTTCTCCCACTGATGAAACTTTGGCTGTAACCTCATGCTTGGTTCCAGTAACTTGGACAATACTGCATGTCACAACTGCTTAAATATCAATTTTAATGACTTCAAATGTTTATATGAGTTGAACAGAAACATTGGAACTGAAAATTATAATGAAGTAGCCGTTAGCTATGTAATAGCGAGTGTGGAGGTCACAGTCGTGGATCGCTGTGATCCAGAAACCAGCTATGAACAGGCAGGTTGTGACATGAAGAGCTCCCTGTTTGCTGGGTAGTTTCACTCAGATGTGTTCACAGTGGATATCATGAAGCTTGTTGTCCTCAGAGGACATAACGTGAACTGTGCAGCCTGCTTGCTCTGCTCACCAGGCAGATGGAGCTGGTGATCCCACACTTGGGTGTTTTCTGCATCTTGCAGCATCAGCATCACTTTGTCTGCTCTCGACAACATGGCCATTTCAAACGTTGGGTGGAAGTTTGGTCCGTAGTTTCCAAAAAACTCTGCGCGCTGCAACAATGACAAGCAGAGCTGTGATTTTAGAAGCACCGCTGACTGGGCGGGGAGATGCTGGTACTCACTGCAGGCTGTATTTTGAAGTCATGCGGCTGTGGCTCGCTGCACAGGCTGTAATACTGGCCTGTGTGCAGGCGACAGAAGGACGGAGCCTGGATGTACTCACAGTCCGTCAGCTGAGCTTTCACCTTCAACCACAGCAAACAGGTTAGTCATTTTAACTTGTCTTGTGTTGAGTAGCAAAACTGTGCTGATCCTGGATCTGAGGTTACAGAGAGAGAATGAGGGGAACCTTCGACAAAGTACAAATTCATATAGAACATTGTTGTTAGGTTTTTGGTATTACGCCCCACCCACTGTCTTCAAGGTGGTCTTGTTCTCACCAAGAGGAACCTGCTGAGGTGGTTCAGCAGCTGGGGAGCTACTTTGACAAAGACCAAGAACTACTCTACTAATGTGTTAATAATACAAACAGCAGTGTTAACCTCACATGTGAATGATGACGATGTCTGGGAGGAGAAGAAGCTGTTTAAAGGTCTAAGGTATTTTCTTGCAGTGAGTGAGAGTAGCAGGTGGAAAAGGGGATGAGAACCTTTGGAGCATGGAACAATAACTAACATTGAGG
This sequence comes from Parablennius parvicornis, assembly GCA_900302745.1. Classification (NCBI taxonomy): domain Eukaryota; kingdom Metazoa; phylum Chordata; class Actinopteri; order Blenniiformes; family Blenniidae; genus Parablennius; species Parablennius parvicornis. The sequence goes on along the minus strand of OMNM01063781.1, from coordinate 18,112 downwards.
TTCTACTGTTGAATGTGTCGGTATTTCTACATGGTGAGATCTTCTGTCTGACTGAACGGGTTCTCACCTCGTACAGTGGCACGTTGCTGGGCAGCAGAATCACCCAGAGGATGAAGGCCGGCCTGTGCATCGGTTTGAGGAACAGCAGAACTTGACTGCGTATCGGTTTCATCATGAAATCCACAAAGCGTTTGACGAGGTCCCAAACGATGCCGAGGGCAGAAAGGTGCGGTATGTCCACCACCACGTGGGTTTCAGTCACCTCCAGCGGCTGGATGAAACTCATGCCTTCATCAGTGATGTGAGCCACAGAGAGGCTGCCAGAGAGCAGTGCTGGGAGGAGAGAAGATCAACACATCATCTCCTTTGTTGACAATCGAAAGGGCTCTGAAGGTCTGAAGGCTCACAAAGGGTTTTGATGGTTCCTGAAGGGTTTTGATGGTTACTACTTATGAGATGTTTTGAAGGCTTCTAAAGGGTTCTGAAGGCTCACTAAGAGTTAGGGTTACTGCTAACCCTTAGCAGGCTTCTGACTTTGTGCTGAAAAGTTTCTGAAGGGTCTGAAGGTGCATGTAAGCTTGTGAAGGATTCTGAGGACATCCAAGGGGTTCTAAACTGTTCTGAAGGCTTTTCAAGGCTTATGCAGGGTTCTGAAGGGTTTCGAAAGATCTTGAAAGGTCCTGAATTGTTTTGAAGGGTTCTAAATTGTTCTAAATGATTGATGTAGGATTCTGGTCTTACGAATAGTTCTGAATGGTTTTTGAAGGACCCTGGTCTTATGAATGGTTCTCAAGGGTTTTTGAAGGATTGTGGTCTTATGAATGGTTCTGAAGGGTTTTTGAAGGTTCTCCATGCTCTCACCGGGTTCAGTCTCGCAGTGAGGGAGGTGCAACTGTCTGATGGAGTCCTCCTGACACGTGATGCTGAACAGAGCTCCTCCTGGAACCTTCTGAGCCGACTGAAGTTGCATCTGATCCCAGATCACCATCTCGTAGGTGACTTCACCCTCATGAGTCACACTGAACACCAGATCGGTTAACGAGCAATGAAACAGACCAGGACCGGGGAACCTGAACCTGAACACAGGGAAGGGCACAGTGTGAAGATCGTTCTCAGAAAAAGTGTAGGAATCACACAAACATTAAAAAAAGATTACTTCAATGCACATAAGGCATGAAAACATGAACCAAAGTGTTCACTACTGCTAACACCACTAACTCGAACCTTCTGCTAAACGTGCTGTTGCCTCTTCGACCAAAACAATTTATTTTTTGATGCATTTCTTGAATTTAAGCCATGACTAACGAATATTATATTGGGGATGTAACATTACAATGATTTGACAAATAAAGTGATTTAAAAGCAACAATGTTATTTTTTTTATCATCCAGATGTGAGATTTTACAGTTGAATCATCGCTGATGACGCTGCATGGTAGTTTTCCTGATCGTACCTGTAGGAGAGTCCTCTCTTCTCTTTTTTCACCTCTGGAGTGAAGCTTGTCTGAACCTGGAATCCAAGCAGGCCAGAATGAAACGAGTGACTTTGTGCCACTATATCAGGTGCAGGCAACATATGAAGGAAACACTCCTTTCACTTACAGCTCAATGAATTTTAGTCTGTAACATCACACCAACATACGACTGCGTCTCAAAACACTGGAATATTTATGAACATTTTTAATCTTTCTCAGTTAATTCTTCAGTCAGAACATGTGAAAATAAGTTTTTCTCAAGTTTAATAGTCTTGAGTTAGAACATCAGATTTGATGTAACATTATAACATTTACCGGCACTCCAATTTCAAGATGAAAGGAATAAAAAGGATTGAAATATTTTAGTTTGTGTGTAATCTAAAATTCATATTCAAACTGTTTGTTTCAAACCGTACTAACAGAGTAAAATTAAGAGAAAAATAAACTCACACAAAGAATTCTCATTTTGTGTGACGTTTCAGACATTTTAAGACGACATAAAGCATCACGCATTTGAATCCGGCAGTACAAATAACCTTAAAACACCATGACCTAAGTCCATCTTTAATTGACGCTCTCACTGATGTTATTCAGAGCAACAGGAAGGTTTCCAGTCTACTATCCTACTTCCAGCTCGATGTTGCCTAATGAGTTCAGACTGGTGGCCCACTATAATATGAATTGCTGTCTATATCGAGATTCTGATTCTTTCTGATTGAACTGAAACCATCTTACTTCCTCATATTGTGGCCCAAACACTGCTATCTTTGTTTCAGCAGATGATCTGTTTCTTTCAGTCAATACACCAGATCTTTCTTTCTAATGTGAAGGACTAACAAAACCAACGTAAACTCTATATATTCCTTGTAAATGGACATCTGGAATTCTTTATCATTTTCAAAGCAAAACAATCAGGATTCATAAATATAAAACTTCTATAGCAGGATATTAAATAAACACTGAGCTAAACACCTTTAAGACCACAAATAGAAAAACACTACAAAGAATCCAGGCTAAGAAGTTATTGTTGCTATTGTTGAAATCAAAGTGTTTTATTTTTCTCTTTTTTTCCCACTTTGAATCTCATTCCCACACACCTCCACCATGTTTCCTCTTGGCTGTGTTTGTATTTTGATTTGATATTTGAAACAAAAAAATTGAGTGCCCACCTTATCCATGTTTGGCTTTCCCACACTGGACAGGGTCAAGGACCCAGAATCCACAATGAATGCTGGGTATAGGGGCTCCGTGAATGTGGTGTGGAAGGTATGAATGAGGGTTTTGGTTTCTCCTGACAGTAAATAGAAAGACAGAGTGCCGGCTGGCCAATCCAGAAACAGTCCCAGCCTCCCGCCTCTGGACCTGAAAGCTTTGACTTCCATATGAGAAGCTGGTATGTACGTCTGCTTGAAGTTGTGTTTAAAGGTGTAACCTGATTCGGTCAAGAAATGACACCAGGCCTTATCGCTATGTTCAATTTTTGAGTCCATCGGGTCCTTCCTCGGCAGACTCTTATAGGCGACGCCAATAGCGGTGATCCCTCTCCACTCCACCTCCCAGTAGCAGCGCCCGGTCAGAGCCTCCCTGCACAGCAGCTGCTTGCGTGTACTGAACCTGTCTGGATGATCTGGGTAAGGGTGCTTCTCCTTGGTGCAGCTCACCGTCCTGCCGCAGTCGGACAGGACAAGGAGTTCATTCACCGTGTTCGGGTCCATTGACAGATCACAAGTGACTGGCAAAGAAACAATCGGTTTTCAGTGAGAACACCTTCTGCAGCCACAAGAGCACCATTTCTTCTCATTCATCTTTCAGTTATTATAGATCTTGTTTTGATTAAATCAGCTAATAATTCTTCTGACTCTTCTTCGAAATACAGACCGACTCCATGGTGTGGCGATCAGGCAAAATAGGTTGTAATGGTGATTTGAACAAACAGAGGAGCTCTCGATTACTAATAATGTTAATTCATTACAGGTCAGTGACATAGCTGTCTGCAGAATAACGCAGAGACTGATCATTCATCTTATCAGCAGGCAGTTTAAACAGATTGATTTCTGATGGTGAGGTTATATTTGTGGAATGGACAGCTTCACATCTGGAATGACACCACTGATATATTTCCAGGATTTAAAGCAACACTCATCTAGACAAAGAAGCAAAAACCATCTTAAAGACTGAGACTGATGCTCGGATTGTGCTGCAGAACACAACAGGGTGACCATGTTTTCTCAAACTTCCATCAGCCAACAGCTGTTAAATGCTTCACAATGACAATCATAGCCCTCTCCCAACTTTTGTGAGATGTGCCGCTGCCATCAAATTCAGATGCTGCTATTTCACTTTTTCCTGGTTTCTGCCATCATGGAATTATGCAGTAGGACTTACACTGGCTGAGAAGCTGCGTGTCCGCCCAGTGCTCTTCATTATGGTCCACACTGAGGAAGAGGATCACAGAGTGAGGAGCAGCAGACTCTTGGAGTCTCGCTGCTGTCTGAAATACATTCTCATGTTTAAATACAGTTTTCCCTTCTTAGGAACACAACAAAAAAATTATATTTCAAGGTTTTATCTGAAGTAGCTCACTGGTTCCCAAGCCTATTTCCTTGAAGCCCCTTCATTTTGCCTTTAAGAAACACTAAGCAAGCCCCAAACATTACAGTGAAGACAAACAGAGGTGACCACCCACTCTTACCAGAAATTAAAAGCATGGAATGTCCTGGTAGTAGAAAATATCTTATTTCATTTCATTCCATTTGAACCTTATCTTGATAACTTCAGGGAAGACAAAGCCAGCGTCTCCCTGTCCAATATGGTGGACAAGTCGACGCATTGAAGTTGACATGGTCTATTTTTGTCTGAGGTTCTGCGCTCCCAGAAATCACCTGTGCTCTGACTTAACATTCTTCCTTGAAACAATTTGACCCGCCTGGCTATGTATGTGTTCTGCAGAATTATAGGCAGTAAAAATATGAGTTTTCGACCTCTCAGTCTGATGGAGATTCAGACTGTTGTTGGTGTTTACTTTGAACCATTTTTTAAATACACTATTAGTGTAACAGTACTGCACAGTACACTTACTTCAGTTTCTCCAGGCTACACTCTGGGTTCTGCAGCCTCTCAGACAGCAGCCTCACCCCCAACTCTCCTGGGTAGTTGTAGCTCAGGTCCAGTTCTCTCAGATGTGATGGGTTGGATTTCAAAGCTGAGGCCAGAGAGGCGCAGCCCTCCTCTGCGATCCCACAACTCGACAACCTGCAGAGGAACAGCACTCGTTGGGTGTGCTCCAGCCGCCCTGTAGCCCCCAGAGTTACTGTACAGCTTCCCTGTAGTTCCTTTAGTTCCCTTTAGCTTTCCTGTCATTAGCCTGCATTTCCTGTAGTTGCCATTCAGTTCCCTTGTAGTTCCCCCACAGTCCCTTGTTATCCTGCCAAAAGCGGGATTATGTAATGATCAAGGATAACATATGGGTCACAGGATATAAGGCATTGGCGGGGTCTGCGCTCTCTGAGTGCCGTTCTAGTAAGTTAATGTGTTGTTACCCTGGCAAAAGCAGAGTTATGTAATCACCTCCGTGTGTTTGTCTAATTGTCAGCAGCATTACGCAGAAACTTAAGGGTGGATTTTGCTGAAACTTGGCAGGCTTATAGGGAATGATGATAAGAAGAACCCATTACATTTTGGGGATGATCCATATCTTATTCTGGATCTGAGATCCGGATCAAATTGTGCCAAAGAGCAATGAAGAGGCGGCCATCTGGTGGTGAAAGTGGCCACCTGGTGGTGAAGGACGAAAGGGACACTTGGTAGTACCAAGGAATGAGCGGGAATTAAATAATCTGGTTCTCTATGGTTTCCCAGTTGTTCTTAAAGTTCACTTAAACTGTTCTTAAAGTTCACTTATACTTTCTTGTTTTCCTGTATTGTGTTTTCGTTCCCTTGGTAGTACATCCATTACGGTGGCCTGGAAGTGCAAAACACTGTAAACTTCAAAAAAACACTTTAGTTCACCACAACCCGATGGAAACGTGTGGTACCTGCTGAAGGCAGGGTGGTCACTGATTGGACGAGCTGCCAATGACTCACTGCCGATTGGACAGAAGCACAGTCCGTCTCTGTGACAGGGAGTCAATCCTGCCCACTGAACCACAGTCTGTGGACAAGACTGTCTTCTATAGTTAACAGACAAGATATTTTGTCCTCATTGTGGCCTACAGGTACTGACGGGTGGTCCAGGCTTTACTGAAGCTTTGATGGTTCATTTTTAAACATGCTTCTTTATTCGAGGCTTCAATGACACACAGTGCACGAGGAGGACATCTAATGGTCAATAAAATTAAGTGCAACGGAGATCGTTCGTAGATTGCTTTGGATATGATTTATCATGTTTTTTTTTTTCTTTCCTGTTAAACTACACTAAATGATTGTATGGTTTCTTTTGGGTACAATAAGAATGAGTCATTGGCAGCAATCCACTGAGTGACGACTCTGCTGTCAGCTGGTACCTGACAGTTTCGTTGTGTTGTGGGCAATTTGGAAGAGTCTTTTTTATTTTATTTTGAAGTGTCTTTTGGATTTTGAAGAGTTTTTTGGGATTTTGAAGTGTTTTTTTTTTAATTTTGTAGTGTTTTGCCCTTCCAGGCCACCGTACCCCATAGTTCCCAGCCCCCATAGTTCAACCCAGTCAGTTGTAGTTTCTGTAAGTCAACTGTAGTTCTCACAGTTCACTGTAGTTCTTGTAATTGTTTTGTTCTCTATATATTCTGTTGTTCCTTGAAGTTCTGTACATTTCTACCAAAGACCCCTGTAACTGTGCTCTTGGATGAAGAGTACATTGTGTGTGCGAGTGCCTGCTTCTGTGTGTGTACCTGAGGATCTGCAGTTTACATTTTGAACTTCCGAGTCCAGCAGAGATCAGCTGAGCTCCTAAATCCTGCAGCTGGTTTTGACTCAGGTCAAGCTCCTTCAGCTGGGACTTGGAGCAGAGAGCTGAGGCAAACACCTGGCAGCATCTGCTTCTCAGGAAACAGCCGACCATCCTGCAACCACAACAGAAAGCTGAACTGATATGGAGAGCAGATACACACTGTCAGAGGAAGAAATCCACCAGCAGCATCAAAGACGGTCAGAAATCTCCCACCAGACTAACCCAGTGTCTGAATGCTTCAGGACAACACCAGCTCACACAAGCAGAGAGAAGAACAGTTCCTCTCAGAGGTGGCATGCTGTAAAAACACTGATTGGCTGCTTTTGATATGTGATGGAGTGTCAGTTTTCTTTCAAGACAACTTAACATAGAGGAAGAATGAACATGACAACCGTTATTCGTGGTGTATTGTTTCCATGACGACTGATTATGAATATAAGCGGAGAGTCATGTTAGATTTTGTTCCTGCTGCTACGGACCGGTGTTCTTTCTGCTGCATCACTTCATACTTTATTAGATGAATAAAACATTTATGAATATTCTAGATTAGCTTCATCAGTTCTTCTGCTCCAGAGCTACTCACCAAGCACAGCTCATTGGTCTACAGGAGCCTTTTAATACGTCAGTGAGTTGGTACGCTCCCTGGTGTGGCTGCTTTCACATTGCACTCTGTGCTCTTGCAGAATGTAATGCTCACAGTTAACGTGCTGCGGGTCAGCAAGTCCAAACATTCACCTGCTTCATCCTAAAAACAGAAACTAATTGTGTCCCAGTGGAGCAGGCTGAGTGACTGCATGAATTAGTTTTCACAACTGGCCAATACCTGAATTCCTCCAGTTTACAGATGGGGCCGATTAAGGCAGTGGGAATAACAGTGAGCAGTGTTAACTCTTCATGGATCTCATCCTCATCATATTCTTCTTCTTCTTCTTCTTCTTCTTCATCATCTTCACAGCCTTTCTTTATCACAGGCCCTTGAAAAGGGTTGTGCTCAGAGTGTGCCGTAAGATGTATGTATCTGCAGTTGTTCAGGTCCAGTCCTCTGAGAGGGGAGTGTTTAGACTGGAGGATGGTGAACAGCATGTGGCAAGACCGAAAATCTTGAGAGAATCCAGTCAATCTGTTAAAAAAATACAAAAATTAAAACAACAAAAACTGATCACAAATAAATGTGGTGTCAGAAAATTTTATGAGCTGTGTAAAATATCTCCACATGTGTCAGGGTATCTAAAACCAAACTAAATATTTTAAGAGTTGAATTTTGCAGGAAGAATTCATGATGCACACCTCAGCTTCTCCAGCTTACAGGTTGGACTATTCAGTACAGCAAAAAGCTTGAGAAGGTCAATAGAGTCGTAATTTTCCAAATTCCTCACAGTGAGGTCTCGCACATGTGAGTCTTCTGACTGAAAGGTGGAGAGAATGGTCAGGTCATCAGAATCCAAGTGATCATCGTTCAGTCTGTGAAATCAGAGAGGAAACACAAGAAACCACGGCATTCATACGAGAGCTTTGGGGTAATATCAAGTGAGCTGCTGTGACTCCAAAAATGCAAAAAAAATGTCTCCAGAGCAGTAGAGAAATGAACATGGAGGAAATCGGTCATTGGACATTTTAGATCATATCGTGTGTATCGTGTGTATATTAACACCAAAGGTGGCTAATACCATCTCAAATGGCTTCAACAAATACACAAGATCCTTTCTAGGTTTACAGGTTTTACATATACAGTATGTGGTGAATAACAAAAACTGGAGTAGATTTTAATGAGTGTCTCACAATAAACCAAAAAGCTTTTCACTAAGACTGATAATGTCTTTGCGAGGTGAAACATATCTTTTAATCTGAATTACTTACAAAACCTTCTTGCTGTTCTTTACATCCAGGAGAAGTTTCTGGACCCCTTCAAGTGTCATTACACAAGTGGTCAGGTCTAGTTCTTCAATCACCTCTCCAGATATCTGCAGCAGGGTGGACAGCACAGCGCAGTCGATGGTGGATAACATTGCTCCTGTGTTCATGTACTTGGCGACGTCCTCCTGTACTTGCTCATCTTTCAGCTCAAACTTGCAGAGAAACAAGTTAATGCTCCTCTCTGCTGGGATGTTTCCTGTGAGGAAGCTTCTCAGGTACGTCTTCATATCCTCCGACGTGTCTGCGCTGCTCTTGGTCTGTGGTAGTAACGTTTGCAGCAGCATCTGATTGGACTCCAGTGACAATCCCAGGAAGAACCAGAGAAAAAGGTCAAACTGACCCTTCTGGTTGTGCAAGGCTTTATCCACCACCTTCTCCTGCAGCTTAAGCCAGCTCAGGTCTGTGAGGTCTTCACCGAGAAAAGACGTCAGAGTGCTGCGACTGGTGGCACAGCAGTGAAACACGTGAAGAGCCGCCAGAAACTCCTGGAAGCTTAAATGCACAAAGCTGAACATCTTCTGCTGGTACAGGCCGTATTCCTGCTTCAGGATTTCTGAGCAAAACCCACAAAACACAGAAGCTTCATCAACGTTGATGCTGTACTCTTGGAGGTCATCCTCGTAGAAAATGATATTTCCTTTCTGGAGCTGTTCGAAGGCTAGCCTGGACAGATTTAAAAGCATGCCAGCACTGTGGGACCTGGACAGACCTTCTATGGCCACGTTCTTTGAGTCCTTCCCGCGGTACTTCTGCTCGGCTCTCTGTGTTTGAATGAGTAGATAATGAATGTACAGCTCGGTCATTGTTCTGATGGTTCGGCTCCTCTGGTCTCTGTTCTTCAACACCTCAGCAAGGATCCAACAGAAGATGGGGATGTGTCCCATGAAGTAGAAGCTGACCATGCCTTTGAGATAAGATAGAACTTGCTGGGAGTCTGTGGAGCTGCTGAATCTCTTTATAAAGTAGTTTTCTTTGTCCTGATCAGTAAAGCCTTGGACTTCTGTCATCTGGTCGATGTAGTCGGCAGGAACCTGACCGACTGCTGCAGGCCGGGAGGTAATCCAGAGCCGTGCGTTGGGCAGCAGATTTCCCCTGATGAGATTGGTCAGCAGCCCCCCAACAGAGGACTTTTGATTGATACCGCTCACTGTTTCACCTTCATCGAAGTTTAGGGGGAATCTACTCTCATCCAAACCGTCGAAGATGAGGAGGATGTGCATATTGGAGAGATGTGGGGTATTTTCCAGTGAGGTCAGCTGAGGGTAGAAGTTCTGGAGAAGCTGCATCAGACTGTACTCATCCTCTTTCAGCATGTTCAGCTCTCTGAAGGGAAGCACGAGAATCAGATCAATATTCTGGTTCCATTTTTCTTCTGCCCACATCAGAGAGAAGATCTGGACAGCAAACGTCTTCCCTATGCCGGCAATGCCTTTAGTCATCACTGTGCGTATGGATTTTTCTCCCCGTGTAAAAATGTTCAGGGAGTTGATCTGCTTATATACGTCTTCAAGCTGGCATGCCTTATCTGGTACTTTAAAGTGGTGGAATATTTCATGTGACTTGAACCCAGAGTATGCGTTCGCCTGGTGAGTGATGTAGAGCCGGGTGTAGACGTGGTCAAGTCGAGAGCGACCATCAGACGTCCCTTCGTTTATCCACGTGAACTTGTCCCGAAGATGACTTTTCACCTTCTGTTTAACATCCTCCATCACCTTTTCCCTGTCCATACCTGCGGCCTCTCACCTCCAGGTCAGCCGTCTGCCTACGGCTTTGTTCGGGGCGCCCTGCAACCAATACGAACAACCTGCATTCATACGAACAGCATTTTTTCAGGTTTTTCAGGCAAAATCATGCATTTTATTTTCTAGATTAAAAAAGCACATGTGGAAATAAACAGCAGGCAGTAACACTTTTAAATACCCATAACCGGACCCTGATACACAAGTGTGTTTAACAGAGTAACTTTGCTGTATATTCCTGATGTTTCCTCCTTACACACACTGGAAACAGTCTAGAGAGTCCTCAGCTTTCAGTTTGTCAGTTTGTAATCAAACATTTGGACTCTAGAAGCCCCTAACTCAGGTTAGCAACCGGCGGCTCTTTGGTCCCTCTGCCGTGGCGGTGTCATTTCAGATAGACGCTTTCCAGTTAGACGCTAGTGGTTTTTTGCGTGGTAGCCGATTCCGAGATGGACGCTTCCCGGACAGACGCGGTGCAGCTCTGCACGGGCTAGCTCCAGCCTCTGGAGCCGACCTGCAGGATGAGGAGACTTGAGCCGCAGCAGCGGGAGACCGCTGCCCGCCTCTCGGTGCTGCTCTGCACGGCCTGCTCCGGAGCGCCGTCACCTGT
>OMNM01063780.1:8994-19273 GCA_900302745.1 Parablennius parvicornis | reverse complement strand
CCCCCCGCCACTTCTAAGGGGTGGTGAGCTGCCATCGCAGCAGTCGGAGAGAGGGTTAGATGTGGGGCGATGTTGCTCAGGGGCCCGGTCAGCTGTAGGAATGAAACCAGTAACACTCAGATCTCTGAAGTATGAAAATAATAACTTGTAAAGAACAACAACTCCAATTGTTTGCCTTTGTTACACACACACACACACACACACACACACACACACACACACACACACACACACACACACACAAACACTCACACTCACCCCTTCCTCTCAGTTATATAACCATATAGCTTATTTATTATTTAGTTCTAGTCAAAGTGAATGGTAATTAGCCATGACCCTGTTTGATGCTGCAACTGGGGCCTGTTAAACTGATGCTGTGGAATAACTCTGGGACCAAAACGAACTCAGTTCAAACCTGTTCATTTATTCATGTCAGGCTCATCAGCAGTGCACTTACATAAAACTCTGCCTCTTTTATTGTTGCCAGGGCTTCTCATTTCTGTGTTGTTGGGTTTCTTCTTCTTCTTTTTTCTTCTTCTTCCCTGTGCCCATAAGTGCACTTGTGTTTGAAAGTGACGCTGAGACATGATGGTGGTGAAGGGAGGAGAAAATGACTGTGAGATACTATCTTGATTTTCCTCGGTACAAGATTATAAGTTGTAGTTTCTTTTTTTATATATAATTCAAATAAGATTATTAGCAATGCCTTAAGGCCTATCAGATACTGTTAAACAACCTAGAACTGAAAATGAGGCTGACATAATCATGAGAGGAGCTGTTTACCAAATGACACGAGCCAGTTAATAGCTTCAATTTATTCACCCTATTATATTTCCCCATAAAATCTTAGCTGCTACTTTCATTAGCACCTACAGAAGTGTAACAAAATCTTGATTGTTGATTTATATAAAAACTAATCTTATTTCATATTTGATGTAAGTTCCAAGATTCTCAAGAGCCAGATTTTAATGAAGGAGAATCTTCCTTTCTCACTGCTTCAGGCATATATTTATCATAGTTTAATTATTTGCCGTAAAACTTGCACATGGTTGTAGCAAAGGTTAGGGGAAGAGGAACAAAAAAAAAAAAAAAAAGCAATCAGCTATGCCAAATGAATATACTCCAGCTATCGTGCTCCAGGGGATAATACATATTTATTCAAAATTATTCATGTTTATGAGCCACAGAGATTCCCATGACTTCCAGAGTGGAAGAAGACACACACTATTTATGCATTTTAATGCTCCATTGTGATTACAATATCTTCAGGTTTAAGTATATTATGAGTTGCCTGCCAGTGTTTAAATATTGGCAAAACTATTCAGGCCACCGGGAATTTGCTCAGAGACAGACCACTTTCGAAGGACAGGCATTAATGAGAAACTATTAAAAAGCTTCCCACAGGCTCAATGCAACGCAATGACCTGTGGATCCCAATGAAAAATGTAAAGCAACCAGGTGAGAGGTGAATCACAAAATCATTAAACGACAATTGATTTGCTGTAAAGGCGCCGCCATGTTCAAATGTGTGGGAATTCCTAATACTGTTCTCTCAAGTCTTCCCCTGGAAATGAGCTTTGATATTCAACGATTCTTCAGCAGAAAAAAGAAAAAAGCCTCACTAACTTCTTAGTACATAGTCCAACTATACAAAATCTAATCTGCTCTAAATAGTTTTTTTTTCCCTTTTTATTTTTACAGTCACATTACAAATAAGACAATAGGTGCAGCAGACAATATAAGACAATATAAGAAATAGAGTTTTCAAAACTCTATTTCCGAGCAATGCCAACTAGTTATCAATGCGTCGGTTTTGTAATGAGCTAACGTGCACTCAGGCCCCATTTATGAGACTTTTGTAAAATGAAAAAAGAACATTTTGGTTGTGTTTTGGAAGCACGTTTACATGTCAGCGGTGCTCAGAGCCACTAAAAATACATCTCTTTCAAAATAATTCTGACAGAGAGGAAATCGCGCTGAGTCCATCCTTGTGGAAATTTGGGAAATCAGAACTTTTTGAAATGCTGATATTTTGCACATAAGCATTATGGTCAAGGGAAATTGTTCTTCTGCACATGCTCTAGTAGATGGATAGTGACAACAATGGCAGAGTAGCATGACTCCCAGTCCATATTCTCCTGGGACTTGGTAGTTTTATACTTGAGTCACCTGGAATAGCAATCCAATGTTATTTTATGTTTACAAATGCCCCAGTACTTGCAATTGTTAATGTTTATAACTTATTGTTCTCTGCATACACGCGTTTGTGGTTTCATTACAAAAAACAAACATCGGCACCCACTAGTGGCCCAATGTAAACACTACGTCATTCCCAGCGTTTCTGTTGTTTATGTGTAGAAGAACATCATTTTTCAAAATGTTGCCATGTAAATGCAAAGGTTCTCAAATATTAACGCAAAAATGATGCATGTTCATTTGAGTTCAAATTCCAAACTCTGAGCGGCACAAACAGTAATATGGAATCCTACATTGTGATTGTAGATGGACTCGCACTCTTCTGGCCTGCTGCACCTGTTCCTGACTTGGTAATTGACTGCTTGGCTTCGGTGCGTCTGTTGCCTTCAGGGGCAATAGGAAATAAAACACTGCATGTAACAACAACAACAACAAAAACAATACCTAATAAAATCAATTCCGTAAAGCTGGGGTTGAAAACACAACAGCTTGAATCACAATGAATAGACTAAAACATGCAGCACAATTAGTCAAACATGCATAAAAACAACCTGATCACACGCACATACGCACACAAACACACAGCCACAACTGCAAATTTTTACAAATGTGAATTAATCTGAGAAATAATTAAAAAAAAAAGAAAAGAAAAAGACATCCACAAGGGGAACATCACACACAGCCTTAAAGCCACAATATTTACTTATGAGGTAACAGTGCTAACCACTACACCACTGTTCAGCCCTCGATGGATAAATGTTTTGCTGCAGATACTCCCTCATGAATCAAACTACATAAAAGCAGGCTCCGACATTCCCGCTATCATTTGCATCGCCTTTGTAATTAAAGGAGTAAACAGCACTTCTGTGGGGGATACGATTGAAGCCTGATACGGGCCGATCATCTGCGGTGTTTGATCAGGTATCTAATCTGATCTATAGATCACTGGAGGCGTTACCTCGTCGTGTTCATAAATCCAGCCTCAAAATGTCTTCTGAAGGTTGTAGGACGCTGTGTGGAGGTGGGATATGTCACATCGCAGCATCAATGTCCTTGTTTACCGCTCAGCTTTAAAAGCAGGGACACTGTAATGATCCAAAATATCTGCAGCGAATACAAATTAGCATTTTATGTTTACAGTGCGACCATAATTCCTAGACTCCTCTGGTTGGCCGGCGCTTCCCGTCCTCCTCCTTGTCATTTATCCTCTCCTTTAGCTCTGCTGCCTGTCACATTTTATTTGATAGCATATATCTTTAAAGCGTGTGAACCCCGGCGACGCGCCACGCTGTTGTGCGAAGGCACTTCAATTGTGACATTTTGTTGATCCTCACAACAAGAGAAAGAACCGGCACAAGAGCCTCCATGGGGAGGTCAGCAGTCACACTTAGATGCAGAGCGAGACCCCTTAGGTGGGTAAAATGTCCATGCAGCAGCTTGCTCAGGGGCACTTCAGCACGTGGGACAGTGGACCATCTTTGCCGATCACTGACGCCTTCTTCATTTCCATATCCTGCTGGCCGATGCCAATATTGCTGCTCCGTTGCAATGAGTTTCTCACGCCTGAAGTGAAGGTCACACATTCAATAACACTTCCACTGTTATTTACTACACTCCTTTATAATTCAAACTAACAATACCAGACAATTATTGTTGATATTAAATATAAAAAAAAAAATGCTGAGAGGCACAAGCAAACTTTGCATCTTCTCTTGCATCTGAAGTTTTTTGTTTTTGCTGTTTTTTTTTTTTTTTTGTGTGTGTTTATTTTTTTTAACAACTAGACATGATCCACTGTCTCCCAAGTGCGGGAAAGAAACGTGAAAAACCAAACTGAGAGCAGCCCACGTGGGTAAACAGCTCCCGCACGTCCGACTGCCTGGCCGTGTAAACCACATCATGTCATGCTTTTCATACTAATGAGAGACAATTAGTCCTGAGAAACAGTGAGACACTCCTCCATGTGTCAAACACAGCATTCTCTGTTTAATGTGGACTCATTTGTTATGCACCCAAGGCTCATTACTGGATGGATAGCTCTGGTCACGAATGTTGACTCAGCTCCACGGTAAGGGAGTTTAATTGCAAATCACTGTCTGCATCGTGTGGCAGCAGCCTGACCGCGCTGCAAACATCACAACTGTATCACCAACACGGTTACACCCAGTCTATTGAGTGTGTGTCTTTACCCCCTTTAACAGACACACTAACAAATACATTTTCAAGGACATTTTTATTGATTCAGGTTTGTTCTCTCTATTTAACAACAGGTCAGTTTGTTTGTTTTTTTTTTTGTCCTAAAGTAAACCAGCCATTATAATACCATTATAATAATGAAAAGTTTAAAGATTTTAATGGGCCAGAAACAAAGATCTAAAATCCACTTGTTTTTATTTTTTAAAGAGGTATTTGTCTGAAAATCAAGGGTTATATAAACAAAGCTAAATGATCTTGGTAAACAATTGAGGTTTGGATAGACTTTGATTTTTATTATATGTTTGTCTTGGGGAGCTAAGAAAGGATTATAAATCCAACTTTAGTACCACATGATTCAAGTGATACACACAGTTTATGAATACAATATCAAACATTCATTCAACTCTTTAGTTCACACACACACACACACACACACACACACACACACACACACACACACACCCACACACGTTTCTATATGATCTGCTAATAAGGTAACGCTAACTTGTGGTTTGAAACTTTTTGAAGCAATAAAGCAATTAAATCTTAATTTGACAAAACAAAACACACGCTTGTCACACGAAACAGAAAACAGAAATACAATACGGAAGATAGTTTGTCCAAAGGTTGCCATTTGAACAAAACATACGTTTTAATAAAGACTATAAGTAAAAGTCACGGTGAGCCAGAAGAAGAAATGCCACCACGATAACAGCCGTGTCTCCACTGGAGGCTGATCTGATGTATACACAATACTGTTTTCAAGTGACAACCGGAAACTTTCATATCATTTTGTGGGAACAATCAAGCTCAGAGTCACTGAAAATGCAAGTTTTTGAAATCGACTCCTAAGACAGAAATTTTTGAAAACCCTCTGACTCTGTGTCTGTGTAAATGGGTGAAAACACAACATTTGGAAAACGGACCGACTTAAGATCTTCTAAGCTTTGAACTTGTGCAATTGCACACTGCTCTCATGTTCTCCACATACAGCAAATCTGTGCAGCGCATAAAGTAAAATCCAAACCTGAACTGTAAATACAATGAACACATCATTTATTCTCCACCATTTTACAATGCAACTCAGTGAATGACAGACAGGAAGCGGTAATGATGTGACTTAAGGTCAATTCATACTCCATAAGAACAAGAAGAAAATTCGTCACTACTTTCTCTCCATTCACCGTGAAGAGGGGAAAAATGGAGGACCTAGTGAAGATTCTCGACGAGGACACGCTGTCATTCGGGCCTCTGAGCGAACTGCCTTGGCTGTTGCGGTACCAAGCTGTGAAAGCCGTTCCACTGAACTACAAGAATACTGCAACAGAGATTCCAGCGATAACAGAGACCTGGTGGCAAATTACTGCTACAAAAGACAGAGTGATTCAAAGTTCAAGGTTACTCTCATTGCTCTAGGAGATGTTTTGGGCGAGCTCAGACAACTCTGCCTTCCTATTCAAAGAAGCGACCTGACTGTGATGGAAGGACACTGCTTTGCAAGAGAAATATTGAGAATACTTGAAGGACAAGAAAGATGTTCAGAGGAGTGACAGAGTCAAAGAGGTGAGGAGGACTTTATCAGCTGCTGACAGAAATACTGGTGAGAATTCTCTTCATATCCGTAAGCTCTGCGGTCACTTGCATACTCCTTTTCTAGACGATGAATTAAAGGAGTAGTCTGCATTTGAAGCCTTGAGCTCAGACATCAGATTTGAGTGTGGAACCAACAAAGTATGAAGCCATTATCCAATAGCTGCATTCTACAGAGGCCTTGGACATTGAATATGCTGAATTCTAGTACACAGTGAAGCAAAACCTTAGACAAGGGTCAATCAGCACATTCTCAGATACGGTGGCTGCAGCACTTCGATGTGCGCAGCTAAAGGAGATCTCACGGTTTGTGAACATTTGTGCTACATTTCAAGCAGAGAGATTGTGAGCAGATTGTGAAAGAGGATTTAGTTTAATGAATCATATCAAAACAGAATTCAGAAATCGTCTTGAAGTGGCACATTTGAACCAGCTGAAGCGTATTAGTCAAAGCAAGAAGCAGACGGGGCCTTTAACCTGGACAAAGTCTACAACCACTGGAGAAGTGAGAAGAACAGACGGGGAAAATAAGGTGTAATTTTAATCCTTGATCAGATTTGTGCTTAGTTCCGTGTCATTTATTAATAAAAAGGAATTTATATTAATCAAGAAATGCTGTTACTAGATTATGAGTAGCAGAATGTGATAAAATGTGTTATTATATATTTAACAGACAGAATATTACAGAATACACTGGATCACATGGTTGCCCTACAGCTCACATGTCATTTTGCAAAATGTGAATGTTTTAATGTGAACAAAAATTGATCTCTGAAAGGTGTACATGTCTCAATTCTTCCAGGAAAGGATCCTCACAATGACACACAACATACACAGCTCATGAAAAACACAATGTTTATCTTTTTACTTGTAAGTGGGCCAAAAATGCAAAAATGATGTGTTTTCACTTGAAACGTTGTCATGTAAACAGGTCCTCATAACTCCTGATGAAATCAAATATTTTGAGAAACAACACACAGATTTTCGGTACAACCCCTTGCGAGTGTTTCTTTTCGCATGAGCTTCTTCCAGTATTCTGCGTGATTTTATTTTTTTAAATCGTCATCCTCATTGCTTATCGTTTAAAAAGATTGCAACAAGAAAACTGAAAGTGCAGCATTGAAGTATAAGATCTCCACTTCGATCCCACACAAAAAGAAAAAAAAATCAGATGGGAACATTTTTAAGAAATTCAACTTCGAAAACTTAACTTCATCACACCTCATCTATTTCCCATATTTGCTTTATTAAGTGATGTCCATGCACATGAAATGTAAGAAAACTGGTGATTATTCTCTCAATCAGCACTCACAACTTAAATACCAACATCCATTGATGAAATCATTGATGAAATCCAAGAAGCTATTACTTTTACTTTAATGCAAGCGTGTTACAAACTTGAGATAGCTACACAAACACGTGTGTTCAAAAAAAATGCTTACTTGACCAACACCATACTTATCTAAAGTTACGATAATGTCAAAATTTTCCCAACATTTTTCTTTTTTTTTTTTTTTACTTTTCCTGTGGAATTTAATGAAAGATCTCTATACTTCAATGCTGCACTTTCTGTTTTGTTATGGGTTTTTTTAACCCTAGAGTTTGTTGTGGGCGTGGAATATCTCGTTTCTCTCCTTGTTTATATCCTTTAATAAATCCGTCCCATTGTGAATTTCCTCAAGCTTAATATAGGTCCGCTTTCTTTTCATAAAAACCTCATTCTAAGTATTGACACGGTAACGTTTCACATTCAAATCCACACATATTCAAATGAATAACTAAAATTTAAGACAAGTCATATTTAAAGAGCCATAGGGGATATTTACTAGTATTGTTGTCTTTTATGATCAACAATTTAGCGCCTTTCACTCCAGTGTCTGTTTTCAGGCCAGTCAGATCCAATAAGTGAAGCAATTCAAAATTTTGGCTTTCATTTAGAGTTTTGCAGTTTGTGCATTCATGCACGAGGTAAATCAAATCACAGAAAGCAAGACAGAATATGAGTACACATGGCCGGCCTGCACACAGAGTGGTGTTGTACGGCTCCTGTGCCGAGGCCTCTGTCTAATGGCGGTTGACAATGTGGCCATCGCCCACCACTGTAATTGCAATTCCATCTTTTGCTGATGATTACAAACTTGAAGTGTAAAATTTATCAGGAGCGGTGCCTACCCCCACACCCACCCCCGCTATTGTATCAGACGTGTTTGCCTCCGCTGATTTGCTTTACGTTGTGATCAGGGGAGAAGTGCCAAGTGTGATCAGCATGAGATAGGGGGGTCCGTGGTACAGTATGTGTCAGTGCGACACAGTCGCAGCTCCAAACGGCAAGCTTGCTGGTGACTAACCTGATTCCATCTGACAGCTTTCACATAATCTCCACATCATCCCCAAATAGAAAAAAAAATAAGAAGGATGCTGTGAATGAACCAGGAGCAGCATTCGCTGCCAGCTGCTGTGGTGAGGAAATCACCATATAACTTTTACTGGAACATAACACCGCCTTTGCTTTCATCAGAACAAACATGATTAATGGCATTATGTAATTTCTGTTGTGTATCTTTTATTTGAACTGGGTGATTAATGGAGAATATTTTAGAGTCAGCTAATAAAAATGCATCTGTGCTTACTTTTGATTGGAGGATAGAGAAACTGGAGTCAATAACTTCTACATTACTAATTTTTTAAATGGGGGGCCTAAAGCACCATTGTCAGAACTGGAGTTGGTGATGGTGATTGTAGCCTGATATTGCTTTTCAGCTGGAATTCGTGAGCAGTGTCATAACAGGAAAACGTATTCTCAGTCGAAGAAATTATGAACTCATTGCAATATGAATTTATTTTAACAATATCCAAAAAACAACCGCTGTAGCCTCACAGGGGCAACAAGTACATTGTGTAAAGCTGCACGGGAACCGTTTGACCTGAATACCCTCCTGAATGTGTGTTTTGTAGCCTTTCATTAGTTTCCATTGGGGGTTGTCGTCCTTGCTGCAGACAATCTCCCCCTCTATGACTCAGCCCCTCATGGCTTTTTTTTTTTTATTTAGCTGATCAATTCAAACCCATTATAATCAGAAAAGGAATTTCAAAGCTGCACCATGACAAGAAAAGGTGAAACTATCAGACATTTTTATGTACTGGTGGTGGAAAATGTGTACATACGTGTTGCTACTGTACTTGAGTAGATTTTTCAAGTATCTCTAGTTTGATAATGGTCATGAGATCAACTTTTCATCTTACACATAGTTAACCATAAGATTTGATCAGATTAAATCAGACTTTATTAATCCCACATGGGGAAATAGAGTCATCAATGCAGCAGTTTCAGGTTGCACAAAATAGACAGACAAGGTAGTTGAACACAGATTACACACAGAGAATAG
Organism: Parablennius parvicornis; assembly: GCA_900302745.1. NCBI lineage: Eukaryota > Metazoa > Chordata > Actinopteri > Blenniiformes > Blenniidae > Parablennius > Parablennius parvicornis. Next base: position 9,905 of record OMNM01063780.1, on the reverse strand, counting down.
ACAGAATTCAGCAACAAGCCAATTCTGCCTAACAAGGAAATTCAAGAACAGAAAGGAGAGAAAGATGTTCAATATAGAACATTACAATCAACCGAAATGATGAATGAGGGTTTCATGCACTGTGCATTTATTATCAACTAGTTTAAAATGACAGAATTTTGAATACAAAAAGGGCTTGGATTAATTTGTGAATTCCTACCACCTACCTGAACGATATGTTTGAAACCCTCCCAACAAGTCCGTTCTCTTCTTTTTCATTCCTTCTATATCGCAACCACAACCAGAACAGTAGTATTCTTTGTTACATGCTAAAAAAGTTTAATGATCAGATTTTTGCAACTGGGTGATGAAAATCTCTGCCACAACATTTGTGTCCTGTCAGCCAGTCATACACTGAGAAATGACCAAAAACAAAGCAATTGGTGTGGATTGAGGCAAAACGACCTTTTTTTTTTTTTGTTTGTTTTTTTACCAGCAACTCTTAAACACACGAAACATCTCACAAGCACTCCATTACCTTAAGGTGACAGAGTATTCCTTGTGATGTAATTGGATGTCAGAAATTAATAAATTCAAATCAAACAGGAGCGAGACAACAGTTCTTATACTGTGTTTTTTATCATCCCTCATTTCCACCAAGATGTTGCACCATCTCGGGCTGCAGACTCATGATGTCAAAGGAAACTCCAAGTGTATTACCGCTTTGCAACAATTCAGTCTATCTCTCTTGCCACTGAGACGCTATTATGTGGCTTTTTAGGAAGTAGGGGCATTGTGATGTGTTTCCAGGGAGATTGTGGCTGTTGTTTTCAACATTTTTTATTTTTTTTTAGGTAATTAAATCTATTTCTCCAAGCCCCTTTATCAGCCGCTCTAGTATTTGCAGTTTATCTGTCACTCTAATGAGGCTG
>OMNM01063779.1:26853-45985 GCA_900302745.1 Parablennius parvicornis | reverse complement strand
CTCTCCTCCGTCCCAGCTGATGCACCAGCCACCAGACTTTGGAGAGAAACAAAGGCTTCTCCTTCTGCGAGCTGGAGCTGGGAGGAGCTGTCAGTCCCTTCAGCTCTGTTTGATGATAGCATTTCAAATGACACTTTGATCCTCACTCCACACTGTTTGTTTTTCCTCTATGATGAAATTCAGCTCGAGAGGCGTGCAACAGGGCACATCATTAAAATGTGGCTCAAAAAGCGACGAGCCTGGCTTGTCCCTAGAAACCATTCATGAACACTTTTTTTCTCGCGTCACGTCGGCTTATGGGAAGCGACGGGGGTAGGTTGGTGTTGGAATCGTGGAGACTAGCAAAAAAATCAGGCGCTCGCCCCGCAGATATCGCTCCGCTGAGGTGACGCCAAAGCTGAAACAAAACCCGGCAGAATAAATGAATCTAATGAGGCAGATCTGCCACAGCTAAGTGTTGCCTCTGATCAGGGACTGGTAAAGAACTCAATCCTGCCTCAAAGCAAAGGAAAACAGTGGTTGGTGAGTATTTGCAGAAACAACAGGGTAAAAAATGTGTCATTGCAAATACATGAGATTCTTTCTGCGCTGAGTAAAAACACTTCTGCATACCGGAAAACACTAGACGACTCCAGACAGAGCGAGCACTGAGTGAAACAGATCCGAAAAGGCATTCACAACTTTTCAAGTCTGTTCCTCTTTATTTGATCCTTTTCCCTTCGTTTCTAAAGGCTCAGAAGCACCGGCTCACCAATCCACCGCAGGTTCTTTCCAAAAAATATTATAAACATTATACACCAACTCTTAATCTCAATGGAAAAAAAATGAGTCTTTGTTTGAAAAATAATGGCGGAGATGAAGAGCCCAAGAGTCGGCCTGAAAGAGCGGGCTCATTTCTTTCTGGGGTGATAATTCTCCTATTGAAGATTTTCAGAGTCACAGCTGAAATCTTATGCAAATATCCACCCCATGGGGCGCTGACTGGCTGACACATTATCAGCAGAGAGACAGCCGTCGCGTTTTTTTCTGGGTGTGAGCGTGGTCAAATCAAAAAGGCGGAGGCGGGCTTGAAAAAGGTGCACCGCCGAGCACACACGAGACAACGGGAGCACTTTAAACAGGACGGCGGCCCTGTTGGGAACGAAACGGCGAGGCCTCCTGTGGAGGCAGGAGCGCCTGGCAACATGCATAAAGCCCGCCGAGATAAGACGGACAGTTTGGAAAGCCAAACAATGAAAGCGTGTAAAAATGGAAAAACAAAGGTTTATCTGTGTGGATGAAAAGCAGACGATTTGACGAGAGGAAGTGAGATCATCGCGACAGCCTCTCTTTGTGCTCGACGGAACATGACAACCTCAGCAATTACTCACCTCTGGTGCTGCGGTTTTACCCTGGTGAGTTAGATCTGCGCCCGTGTTGCTGTGATCATTTCAGTCCGTTTTTAAACGGTACAGTCCCTTGAAATGCAGAAGTGTGTCGGTAGCACAACAAGACTCTACATAATCACCTTTCGCTGCGATGCCAACAGAAGATCCTCACATTTCAGAGAGATTTGTGATATTTAGCTCGGATGCCAACATGATACACATACACAGATCATAAAATGGACTTAAATTTGGGGCTTGATAGATATTAGACCAGGGTTCAGGTTCCACATACAGTCCAATTTCATCTTGCGTGAGCCGGACAGGTAAAATGGTACCATAATAACCTATAAATTTATACTTCAAACGTTTTTATCTTTGTGGAGCCAGGGTATAAGTTTTGAAAACGTTTAAAAATTAGTCCCAAAAAATGATTGCAATCTCAATATAAAGCCAATTTTAATGACAGTTTCTGCTGCAAAATACAGTGAAATGTCCAAAATGTGTTGTGTTATGTCCACTACTCCAAAGACAACTTTAAAAAGTTTTTCCAATTTGCTTGGTTGTTTCCAGGGATGGACTGGAGCCTCTTGTGGTTTTGACCCAAAGGATTTATGTTTGACACCTCTGGATTAAACAACAATCTTTGTTCATTTACTTGCAATCAACGTGTTATTCAACAGGGCGCTGAGATACACAAACAGTACAAAAGAAAAAGAATTGAACATGTTAGTGAAGGAAATATACTAAAGTTTTACAGTAAATAAAACTAAACACTCAAAACATTATGATAAAGTCCAAAAATAGAAATCACGGCAAGCCAGCTCAGAAAATGCTTCTCACCTCATTGATAGAAGAATATCTGCTGAACGCAACAATAAACAGTGCAAACATTGTCAGAGGTAGAAACTCATATTTTTCCTTGTACATTATCCATTTATACTCTTCTCAGTATTTTGCACAATATACATATTTTTAAAGGCAAAAGTACAGAATCGATTGATCAATATAAAATAATGCACACAGACACAATTCTAAAACCACGTCATCAGCGTCAACTTGTATGTCTGCAATATCATCATGTGCCAATCCATAGTTGATCAGGCCCATAATAAATTGTTCTGTTGAAACATTGCAAAAAATCCTTAATATCTTTATCTCTGATGAAAGACTCAAAATTCATATATCTTCCTCTGAAACTTCACTGTCCTCTGCGTGCATGCACTGGACTCTTTGGCTTCTCTCATCAACGGGTATGATTACTTTCGAAAAGGCTCTGTCCATTAGAAATCTGACTTTTGTTTTGCAGATGAAAAACATTAGGCTTGTAAAAACATCTTTGTAGTTTTGTGAAGCTTTGCACATACACATTCATTTGGACAGTGAAGCTCAAGCGTTTTGTTTGAGACCTCATAGAAAATTAATTTCAAAAAACTTCATTGTGCCAGCTTGCTTGCATCACACTGCAGTCCAATACAGGTCTAGATAGAAGTTTATTTTTTACCATATGAAGAAAAGCAAAAAAAAATGTTTTAAATCGAGACAACACCAGAGGTAACCAGAGCAAGCTCTTTGAATTCAAACCCTTTCGGACAGAACTGTGAATACAGGAGAATCTGCCTTGTAAAATGGACTCTCCATGCCATAATGTTAGCCTGTCATTCAACAAGGGGGGAAAAAAAATGATAGTCTGTGTTACCCTCAACCTGATGAATGGCATCCCGCTTCATGAATACCGACCTGAAGGTGGAGAGGAAAAAAAGTCAGTGACTACCCGCAGCAACAATATTCTCCACTTCATCCTGGCTGACAGCCTCTCACTGCTTGACATTGAGCCAGAGATCAAGTTCAAGGAGGAGGAGGCTATGATTGAGCGGAGATGATCGGGGTGTAGCTGGGCCAAGGGAATTATCATCAAGCCATATAGCTGCTGGTCACGACTACTCCACTGGAAGGACACACGGCATTTATTTCTTTTAAACTATTTGACATAATTCATCTTTCTTTCTTTCTGCTTCAAAATGTCTTTCTGAATGAGAAGACTACAAGAGCAGAGGTTCCATCTACTCCCTTATTATCGATTGTGTTTCATTTCACTTTATGTTTTTGAAATAAATGCCATGCAGTTGTGGTTGAGCCTTCCTTGGTTAAGTGTAAAGCACAAGATGCACTGGGTGGTGGTGTGTTGGACCCCAACAGGATAAACTCCAAGCTTTTTTGGGTGTCCCTTTTTTTCATAATTTTGCATAATTCATGCACAAGTCAAAATCATTGTCGTATGTGTGAAATTGTGTAAAATAAATAAGCAAAAATCATTGCAATGGTCAAATAGTGCCTCTTCTACTGAAACCGCTCATGATTCTGCGGGAAAGCTCAGCAAATCTATTTTTTTTAAATAGCTAAGGGGTTAATGTTGACAGAGGAAAACGAAAAAAGTCCTTCGTTAAAATAACTTAAACAAAAGCAAGATGAAATCAACCAAACAAACCAAATTTATTCCTTCTTGATCCAATAAAGGTTTGCACGTTGAAATATTTGCTGCTAATTGATGTTAAGTATAACACATTTGGCAGTTGATTAACTAAAAGGACAAATCTGCTCAATATTTTGCAGTCAGAGAAGTTTCCTCCGCTGCCTCCCCACAACTTTTATATACAAACTTGAATATCTCTCAGTCATTTCTAAATCTTTTCCGTGCTTCTTTTTTTTCCCCAGCAGCTTTGACATTGTGACAACCCATTACTCATTGCTGTTTCTTTTTTACAGTTTTAGTCACATTAAAATGTGTTTGATGTAACGCCATGATATATTTGATAACCTTCTCCATGAACATTTTTTATATATATATAAATACCATATGACATTTTATTGTATTGTTGGGACTTTTTATCACTTCATTCAATCACTTTATGATGAACAAAAACAAACACATAAGGTATACCATTTCCATTTTGCTTCTGTTTGTGTGTGATGTTCCTTAATGGTGTAATTCCAAAATAATCACTTGCAAAACGTGTGCAAACTGAAAGCACAACCTATTTAAGTGACACGTAATTGAGCATGTTCAATACAGGATCTCAGTAAACCAGGCCCTTCGTCATCCATATAATAATCCTTTGTAGGGAACTCATAAACATGAAAGCGTGAATTTCACATTTTAACCTTCAGACATAGTTGAAAGACTTTTTCAGCTTTCTATTATTTAAAGTCAGTACTGATTTAAAATTAAATGGCACCTATAGAATCAAATCTCCTGCAATGTGAAATAAAGCTGAATAAATACAATCATGATCGACTAATTGGGTTAAAATTAGACGCTTTCCCCTCACAGTAGTTTTCTCTGTCATGTGTTTATTGAATCTCATTTTGTTCATTTTAATCTATACTACAAAAACAATAGCTTAGATGATTCAATAATAAGCATACTTTTTTCTATATCCTCACGCTCCTTTTAATTTACTAGTGTTACTTTAGAAGAAAACAATTTATTCACTAGTTGGCCTATATGGTATTTTGCCTGATAAAAGTTTATAGTGAGACATCACTGTCTGCCTTAATATTTATCTCTTAACATCTGCATAAATGTAACTCTTAGTACAAGTTGTACCCACTCACAAACAGGAGGAAAGGCACCTCAAGAGGCTTATCAACAAGAGACAAGTCAGCATCTGAGAACTGAGAGCTGCTTGTATCTGATACATTCCAGTGATATTATTGTGGCCCACGAGTTAACTAACAGAGCTGCAACAATGTGCTTTTGGCATCATTATTTACCAAAAATCCATCTATTTCTGTGCGACTGTATACTGTATATTAGTCAATAAAGAATTTTTTCAATGCATTAACAGCATCTATTCCCAGCTCCGGTTTAATCCAGACTGTGGAGATTCATACGTTTTGTCGGCACGAAGACACACACTTGAGGAAAATATGCCACAGTAAAGAAAAACACATTAGATCTTAATTCAGTGGCAAGCTGCACCCATACATCTATTTTGTATCTGCCTCCGGTGATTTATAGTTTCATATTAGACTTTCTCCACAAACAGCACACAGGATAATGAGAGGAAATAAGGAGTGCAGCGTCACTGGAGCATTCGCTGTACCTCAATGTTTTTGGTGCCTCACTGTGTGGAGTCTCTTCCTCGGTCTCCACAAACACTAAAAATGTTCTCTCGGGCTTTTCGTAGAGAAGACTCAAAGACTTTTTCTTCCCCTTTCCGAGGTACCAGAGCTGCTCAGAACTCCTTCACCGAGTATTAATCTGTACATCGACATATCAGCCGAGCAGAGTGCTCAATAAGGCCAGAAAATCTCATTACAAGAAAACTAATAAGTGACGCATAATGATAAAATGCGGCAATTAAGTTAAAACCAAATCATGCACTGATAGAAGAAGACGTGTCTGGTAAACGATGCTCGGAGGAGCCCATTGGACATAGCAAAACTGCCTCTCCCCATCATTAAGTTATTAGATTAGCCCGGGGCAGCGAGTAAACAACTTCAGACATCTCACAGCAGGCATTCATCCCACCAGTCCTCACTGTTATTGGATTACTCAGGGAAACTTCTCCAGAAAGACAAAACGACTCTGTGGAGAGAGCAACAGGGGGATGATTATTGGAAAGTGGATGACGGGGAGAACAGAAGGGAAAGGCCTGCTCAGGCCAGGCGCCCCGAGCACTTAGGATCGAGCGGGCGACTAACGAGCGGGAGACGGGGAATGGATGCAGAGGGCAGCGAGGTCTGGTTTTGATTATCGGCTGCTGGATGGAGAGGCAGCTCAGGCCTGCCAGCTCCCGCATCGTCCGCCTCCTGCCATATCTCGTTTGGGTTACTGCCACCGCAAACGTCCATTCAGCACTATCGGAGACAAATGAGGCTAAACTCTCCTCAAGGTCAAACACCACCTCCGCCACAGGGCCACAGGGGGGCTGCTATTGTAATTCCTTATACACTTAAAGTAATTAAAACCCAACCAGAAGAAGCGGGGGAAGTCGATAGAATTTTTTGAGACTGCTAATGAGATGCTAATTTGTTGGCCCGCCAGGAATGAGGTATGAGGAACTCAAGGACACAAAAGAAGATTTATTCACACTTGTGTGGAGTGAACTTTTTAAAATTACCACACGTGCATGAGTACAGGCGCGTGTGTGTTTGTGTGTGTGTGCGTGCACGCCCTTGCAGATATGCAATGAGTTTGTTGAGTGCACTCTGCAGGTTGTCCTGTGTCTCTATGTTTGATAAAAAGATGTGAGCATCCTTTCAAGCTCCTTCCAGGCGCCCGATCATTTACAGAGTTCCCCCCCACCCTCCGCCACCAGTTCAGAGCAAAGTGGAGAAAGCTCCCCTGCCTCGCAGCAATGAGTGAAGCCACATCGCCCGCACGCTGCCTGAAAGTAGTCCAAGCTAGACCTGTTTTCGAACACCCCACTGCGTCTGCCTTCTATGGACTCATTGAGTCATTCCAGGAGCACCAGGCTGGCTGTCCCACTTTTTTTTTCTCACAGATATCACACAGACTCTCTGATATCTACACACACACACACACACACACACACACACGCTCATGCACCACAACTTTTCTCAACACATCCCTCACTTCATAGGCAATCAGGGCAATTCCGTCCTCTCATGTTTATTAATTGGGTTTGCTCTTTGGACTCGAGTCTGACTCCCTTCTGGGCGATGTCTCCTCTTTCGGGAGGGTGGAACTGTGATGAAACCCGGCGTACAGCAGTGTGGTCTTGTTCCCCACGCCAACACTGCAATCGGAGGATGCTCCTTTCCTGACATGTCATTTCACACACTAAATGACGAAATGAATCTAAACCCGAGCCAGCCAGCTCGTGGTGTCAGACTCTTACACAATGATACCTACAATACATCGCTCTGAAAAAGTTAAATAAAAGCTTGTCTCGTTAACAGAAGAAGATAATCTAATTTTTTTTAATCTGCGGGCCCGGGATGAGACTCACAATAACAGCAGCGGCAGCTCGGCTCTGAAGGACACATCGCCAGGGAAATAACAACAATTAGAGCTGCCAGTCAACCCAAATGCCAGAAGACGGATTTTGGATGAGTTTCTGCTTCATTGGGCAGTCATACAGGGGATACAGACAGGGAGGACGGGTGAGGGGAGGGGATGACATGACACGTCGTGAAGTATAATCACATCACATACATAACTCTGAGAAGAACTTGGCTAAGCTTCATTGTGGAAAAGTTACAGCTCTGAAGTAGCTTATCACACTTATTCATGCACAAATTCACTTTTTTCTCCCCCTCGAAGTCAGTTTGACATCTTTCTAATTGGTGCGCCAAACAGAGGCTCAGTGAAAACAGTCTATGAGCTCAGTGTTACTGCAGCTAACCAATTAACCCATGAGCTGACCAGCACAACCTTAAAGTCCCCACAACTCACTAAATGTGGTTTTTTTTTCTTGTCGTTCAGGCTTTTGGATGTCTGAGTTTCATTGTGTAAAGTCTTAAATTAAAAAAGTTTTCCTTGTGAAAATTGGAATTCTTCAAAGGACGTCACAAATACTTTCAAAAGAAGTCCAAACATGTACAGTTCGAATTAGCAGACGTAAGCTTTGGTAAAGAGGCTTATAATGAGAGCGTGCAAATCAGCTTCATCTTTGTGTTTAAAAAAAAAATGGTTGAACAAATGGTTTTCATGTTCATATTCAGAAGAAATTAAATAGACCGAATCTATGCTCTCTTGAGTTTTTCCTCCGATTTTCACCTAAAGTCACAAAACATGGGTTTCAGGTTCACTTGAGACTCTAGAATGACTCCAGATAAAGCCATTACTAGATCTACTGAAAAAGAATAAGGCAACTTTTTGCATCATTTATTCATTGATCGAGCAAGCTTGTTCCCTGCAGCACCAACTCGTGGTCCAACATTTCAACTACCTCGTTTCTGCCGGTTCTGTGTAAACAGGTTCTCAAAACGTTGACGTGTAAACGCAAAACTTCTCAGAAACACAAACGATGAGTGCTCACTTGCTATGGGGCCCGAGTGCAACATGGACAAGATCCTGACTGTTTGACGACCTGAACGATAAGAAAAGGGGAACCTCAAAGGCCTAAACCTTCAATTTGGTGTTTGACTTGCATAAGATTGCAAAATCAAATTGAGAGAGGTTGCCTACTAACCCATGTCTTTTCCACCTTGAGCTCCACTTACGACTCTGTCTGCCATTTCAACAGCTGCATGATGATGACACACCTTTTGGTTACTTCAAACAGTCTTGCAGAGCCGCAGAGGATCACATACATCTGTATTATCATCCCTGACAAGTATATTTCAAGCTTCATGTATAAAAGCAGGGTTATGTTTCTTTAAGATTTCTTGAGTTACCCTGACATCGACTCAGCCACCTCCGTTCTGACTGAAATCTGTACAGATGAAAATCATGCTCAGCTGCACGCAGCACCCCATGCTAATTCACTGCTCTCAAATATCGGCCTCTGTAATTTATTTACTAAATGAAACTCTGGGCAGGCACAAGATTGGCCTCTGGTTTCAAGAGATTAGATGTAAAGATGTGCATCCTGTGCAGGTTTACAAGAGTCTCATTCTCAGCTTAATTGACAACATCAGGCCACTGAGTGCAAGGCAATCTGAGCGTGCAGCGGGAGGAAAACGGGCTTATGATCTCTATAATGTGAATCCAAATGAAATCCAATAATCTGTCATATAAGAGAGGGCCGCTGCAAGTTATCCATTAGGTACCATTTCCCAGATATGCTATAAAGACATCGGCTCAGGGTCATTTCATTGTCAAACGGCATATGAGACACGTGCGAGGGCTGCACATTGTTAGAAATTCCTAATGCTTTACCTATTTCCTGGTATTGATCTCCAGGAAGCCTGATGTTAAGGCTGCCTGTCATCTCACTGCTTAAAAGACGGAGATCGACGGAGCCATTACTTTTCCACTGTTTGGAGAAGTTGACTTCAAACGAGGGAGAAAACCTCTGGTGTAGTCAGCAGCTTGGGAAAGAGGAGCGGGGGCAAGGTGGAGCTGGAAGGAGAGGAGGATGCCGGGAAAGCAGGGAGGAGTGAGGAGAGCAGAAGGGATAGATGGGGAGAGAGACAGAGAGAGAGAGAGAAAGAGAGAGAGAGAGAGAGAGAGAGAGAGAGAGAGAGAGGGAGAGAGAGAGCACTTGGAGACGGAGGAGAGGAGAGAGAGGAGAAGGCCCTTTGATCTCTGGCAGAAGTGAGCGCTGAAGAGAAGAGACAGAGAGCAGCACAGAAGATTGCAAACAAGCCATGCACTCAATTCCCAACAGCACCAACGCCAGAAGAAGAAGAGACAGACGGAGGGAGAAAAGTGAGAGAGACAGAAGTGAGACGGAGAAAGAGAATGACAGGGTCGCAGAGAGAGAGAGAGAGAGAGATTGAGAAGAAAGGAGGAGAAGACAGAGGATAAAAACTGAAGTACAGGGAAACAGATAAGACCAGGATGTTAAAAGGATTTCAGTCGGAGGGCTGTTTGGGGAGTTCTCTGAAGCCCTATGCTAAAGCAATTAGTATTGAACCCCCTTCTAGGAAAGAGCAGCCAAACCACAGCGGCAGGCTCTAACATAGTTAGAGTGTAACAACCAAGTCAAGCAAACCCCACGGTCCCCATTAAACCTCAAGTTTTAATTGGCGTGTCAGGATGGTGCTGGGTTTCACAACCCATGAGTGCGCGGGGAAAAAAAAAAACTCCAAAAAAAAGTTGGCCCAAGCGAGTCCCCGCATCCCACTTGAAGGGGGTAAAACCTCGAGACAGTAAACAGTTCTGCTTTGCTGGATTGAAAAGGGCCTGCGCAGCCTGATAACAAAGCTCGACATTAAATGTGAAAGGAATACTTCATAACAACTGTTGCTGCCTGGATACAGAGAAACAGAAGCGGTGCATTTCTTTGTTATTTGCGAGTTTACATGAAACTAGTTCCTAAAGTTCAACACCAAAGTTCTGCTGAAGTTTCAGGAAAAGTTGACTTTTGACTGTGACTTTTTAGAAGTGCAGGAAAGACTGAACTGAGAGAACAATGCCTCCATCTCACCCCATACAGTGCAGGATTCAATTCAAAGTATTTTTTTTTTTTTTTTTCACGCCAGTTGTACTCTAGCAACAGTTTGACTTAAAATCGGGACCTAATGCTGGTCCCACAACTTCATTTAATACCAAACATACACCTACAGAACACCACAAGGCTCATTTCTCTACTTTCGTGCTTCACACTTCAGTCATTTTAGATTTTGCATGGTGCAGGATTAGGCGAAACAGTGGCGTGGGGGTTTTAAACTCTAGATTAATGTGTATCTTACAACTCGTGAATGCAACGACAAGAATTCAAACTAATCCTATTTAAACTACAACCATAACATCCCAAAACTACAATGTAAATAACAATCCTCAAAAAACAATGAATGGAAGTAACAGAAGATGTAAGAATGGACAACTACATAAAGAACACTAGACATATACGGCCTTCTCTTTCATGATAATCCTAAACTTTAGTAAACAAACCCAATCTGAACTGAGGCCTGCAAGAAGAATAAGCGTGCTGGTTGGCCGATTCATCCACAAATTGTATTATGAGGCGAGAAAACGTAACCGATCACAGTACTGGTTGTAAATGTACCGTCATACATAAATTTCATGCTGCTTTGTCTCTCTCATGGTTTCAAATGACGATAATGACACAGGAGAAGGCAGACCAATAAACTATAAATATTTATTTCAGAAAGACACACACCTAAAACACAAATTTCACACTGTGTGTTTAATTATCTTTATTAAGTGACAAAACTTTAACAGATATGGCCGTGTGCAGGCTCAAAAGCTCCTGTTGCTCATTGCAGAGAAAGTTAAACAAATTCAGGAAAACTCTTCTAAAGCTGTATGAAGGTGTCAAAAACCCAAGCAGGATCTTCTCTGTAACACTCGCCAACAAAGCACTGATCACATGTCAAGAGTCTGTTTCAATCTAACCCAGCCTGCCAAGCGCAAACTCTTCCTCAGCCTAACGTATTCGTCGTAGCAGCGGGAGGCGAGAGCAGCAAACCTCCCGACTCCAAACACAATTCAGGAATAGAAAAAGCGCGCTTTGTTGGTGGGAGGTTTCGATCGTCTTATTTGTCAGAAATGTTCTTCCCAAAATATGCTCAAATGTTACACTCAAGAACAAAGTTAAGTCTAAGAGTCTTTAAATCTTTTAACTTTACAACTTGAATCAATGTGACCTGAGTCACATTACTTGACTTTGTTATGGGGGGTTTTAACACTTGTTCGTGTGATCAGAGGGGTTTGATGAGTCGAGTTGTAGCACTCGAGAGCAATCTTGATCTCGAAAGCAAAATTTCATTGTCTCGGCCTCGGCTCCTTAAAGTCTTGGTCTTCACTGAGAGGTTAGGTATTCTTGACTACAACACCAGAACTAAGATCCACTAAAGTGTAAAAATGCAAATAATGCTTTTTACTTAGAATATACAAGAACAATCCAATCACAGAATCAAAATCATTTGTGCTGCTTCAAAATTCATCAGTGTTTTGTAATCGTAAATAAGTGTAGATTTATTACGCCATCATCTAGATCAGCAGAGACACATTCCTAACATGTGCCAGATACTGACCTGAGGCATGAATGCCACATTTCCTACGCCCCAGTGATGTCGATGATGTTGTGGACTACGTTGTCCTGTTGAACATCAGAAGCTCCTGATACTAGCAGGAGGAGGAGCAGGAGCATAGACCTATATAACTCAGATGTATATAGACGTCTACCTGCAGAAGTCAACCTCTAGATTTTTATGTTCTCCGTGTCTTCTTCTGCACTTTTGGTGTATTTTGTGAGTCACAGTGCCCCCTAAAAGCCTGGAATATGTACTACATGACCATACGCATCAAGCTGAGCCGTGTTCATGGTGACATGTGGACGTACTGTAATTTTTTTGAGAATCCCGGTGAGAAAAATGATTGATTTTTCTCGTGTGGCCTCAGTGTGTGGGTTAGAGTGAGTAACTCCTTTATGTCTATTTTTTTTTTTTTTGCAAGAATAATCCTCCACAGCTGAAAATGTACTGTACATTCAGTGAGTTAATATTTCAATCGTGTCAGGACCTGCTGCCTCGATAGAAGCTATACAGAAGGATACAGACAATGAGGTTTATTCTCCGATGCTCCCGCTGCAGCGATACGTCGGCAGCTGAAAGGAAGTTTCTCAGGTGGACTGGGAAAATTGTAAATGTGTTTTTTGACATGGCATTCCCCCGGTATGACACACTCACTGACGAGTGAATGTCAAACTTGTTGTTAAAGAGGTTGTACACTGAAAAATTATCACATTTCCAGCAGAAGTAATCAAATTAAAAATTAAACATGTGACAGGGCACATGGAGTTTATGGTTGATTTGTATTTCTGAATGTTCTCACTTCTAGTTAAACATGTAAAGATGTGAGTTGGAGAAGTTCCGTCAATAATTTTGATCGCTTTTTCAAAAGCCTCGAATCTCTGCTGGCTACTTTTGTTTTCGACTTCTTACTTTCATAACAGGCAGCCTCATTGAATTGCCAGTGGCGGCCCAAAAATCGACCAGAGAAGAACAAAAAGTAGACCAAAAAAATGAATGTGCCACTTGGAGAACCGGAGAGGAGCTCAACTCTGAAGGTAATGCTGCGCTACGAGACGAAGCTCAACAAACGCCTGATGAAAGAACTCGCTACTTCAATGACTGCACTGTTCAAAGAGGCGCTTAATGACGCTCCGTCACCTGTCTCTGCATCCTTGGAGAACGTTCGGTCTATTGCTGACCAACAAGGCCAAATGTTAAATGAAGTGGAAAACGCGTGCTGTCAGACCACAGCGACAGGAGTTGAACACTTGAAAAGAAAATTGGTGCCCTGCAGTTGGAAAATATTCAGTTTGAGGTTGAAAAAAAAAAAAGAAAGAAAAAAATAAAAGCAGATGATCTTGAAAATACATCACGTCCACTAAAAACGAGAATAATTCAAATCCCTGTGAAAATGCGGAGAAGTCAACATGTTAAGGTCTCATCAGAGTTTCTGGTTGGAAGTTTTTGGAAAGTACTTTTTCTTAACTCCCGTCATCGACTATGCACACGGCCTTGGAAACTTTTCAACATCGGGCTTTGTTCAGTCGAAACCCTTTCTTGTTCTCTCACACTCATTCAAAGATGAGAGCTACATCATGTATGCAATATGCCCACAACCAGAGAATAGAATAGAAGTGTGTGGCTACTTCTGCAGTTGTTTTATTGTACAGTATGTGGGTCTCATGTTTCTAATTAAACAATTCTTACATCAAACATCTTTTAATAAGGAATTTATTTGGGAATCGGCTGTTTTCTACACAACTTACAAGACAAATACTAACATACTTTCTGAATAGAAAATCTTTCTCACATACTTGTTAGCTTTTAAGGTAGACTTTGTCATACATGTTGATATAGAATCGTTTGTGTTCAGAATCATATTTAGGGTTCAACAGACACCACTGCTAGAAGGGACAAACTGCCCTGACAGATGTTATTCTGGAGGTTGTTGTTTCTATATAAACTTAGGAGGATCAAAAAATAACAGAGTTAGGTAGAGTTCTCTGACATCTCATAAACACATTGTGATCGATTTTGATGTCTTTTCAAGATTACAAAACAAAAGCAAATTCTGAAGGAACAAATATGGTTCAAGTCTTTTAGAAGCCACAATTCAGTAAATATGGAAGAGTGGTTCTGATAGAGTTTATCGATTGAAGACATCTGTAAACAGCTCATGGAAATATCTAAACATTTTATAAGACTTGCTTAAAAATTAATGAGATAATAGTTTCAGATTAACAATTGGTGTTTCCACAATATGTAAATAGAAAATGATGGTTATTTGTGATATTATAATCAAATCACACAACTTGCAGTTGAATTAACTCTTAGTTCTTTTATTTGAGAGTTTTATCAGCTTAATGTGTCATTTTGTCCATAGTTCACTTTATGAAGAGTAGAAAAACTTTGAGGATTTTTAAGATTTGGGAGGTTTTTTTTGTTATATATCAGACTTACATCAACAATAAATATAAAGCTGTTCAACTCAGCATGGAAATTCTCAACATGGCAGACGAAACGACAACTTTTTACTGGACTTGTCCTCTTTTTTGGTCTTGTTTGAGGCGTCTTTTTAAAAAAGAAAAAAAAAAGTCTGAATCTATTGTTTTTCAAGGGACATAGAAACTTAAATTGATAAATGCGTTGAACAGAACACACGTGATGTAACTTCAACTGCAATTTCTATTATCACAAACTCAGACAAATTACACTTAGAATCACCTGAAGTATAAAAACTGCTGGATAACGTCTCTGAAACAGAACGTGAAAGCTCGTCGATGAGCTGTTTTGAACTGTGGGCCGACAAGAGCAGGAAGAAGCACTTATGTAGAACCAGCTGGGATTTTTCTTCAGCGTTCAAAGCCTTCTTGATGTGCTGATGTCTCGTTGTTTTATCTCCCTCTTCAGTGTCTTTGCTTCCACCGTTGTTCCACTGGGTGTCATCTCTCTGCTCAGTCGTTCCCCCTCCGCAGTCACCTGCGTCCTTCATCTCCATCATTTTCTTCATTGCATCGACCTGCTTTTCTTTTGTGTACACATGTTAACGTGAACCTGACCTGCCAGCAGCAACGTCTCCTCTGGCCGCTCTCATCCATGTTTCTTCCACCAACTTGCCACACTTTTTTTTTTCCGTCCTCCCTTTTTTTTTTTTTTTTTTACCTCTCTGTGAATAATAGTCATCACTGCCTGCAGTGCGCCAAATCTCAGGAGGCTGTCACTTTCTGGAACATGTCTGGCGCCGACAACAGCACTACATCTAAAGTCACTTAAACCGCTCGTCTCTGCCATTCTAACATTTAGCCGAACAGCAGCCGAACACCCCGTCCCTGTCTGTCTGCGTGCATTATGCTTCTGCTTTATTTACATGTGACTCACTGTCTGGAGGAGTGAGCTGCTGTCATGAAGAAGACGTGGAGCCAAGAAAGTCGGCACTGACTCGCGCTGCCCTGGGATCTTGAATTCTGGCAATTAGGATGTGTTGTTGGTCCTCACATGTCGGTACGTTCGAGACTAAAAACGGATTTCCAGTCACCTCTGACCTCACGAGTGTGTTGCAGAGCAGAAATACTCAAAGTTCTTTAGCCTAGAGGGATGGTAAACTTGGAGCAGCGTCGAAGACCATTGATTGAGCAGGTGCTCATATTCTGGACATTCTATATCCCTTCCTGTAGAAAACTAAGAATACCACGCATAATAAAGTGGCGGATGACTTTGAACAAGGCAAAATGTATAAAACTGGTGCAGATTATGAAAATGGATGACACTGTCAAAAATATTACATGAACATTGTTTTTTTTTCCAATCTAACACCATTTTTGATATAATCCAGTGTGATATAAGTAATATAATCCCAAGCAAATTCCAAAGGCAGATTAAAGCATTTTTTGGGGGTATTTTTTTTTGCAAATGCCACAATATATTGTAAAACATAGCACATCAAGGAGACATTTTTTTTCATTTAGAAATGTTTTCAAGAGATAAAATATGAAATATCCTTTGATAAGTCCTGAACTATTTTCCATCAACAGGGTTAAAATGTCCAAACTCCAGATATTTTAATAAGTGACCCTACAAAGGGTTGAGTTAAGTTTTCACGATGGCTACACAAATTTAATGTTGTTTTTACAACATTTTTTGACCGTGTCAATGCAGCTCTGCAGCAATTTTCTATGAGAATATGAAGGGAAGCTGCTGGGTGAATGTTTCGATTTATACTCAAAAAGAGCATGAACCACATCAGCTATACCTAATGCATCCAACTTGCAAGCCTGTAATGAACTGGAGTGCTACGACTTTTTTTTATCCCGGAAAGACATTCAAGGAAAGAAATTCCAAGCTCTGAATTTCCTGAAACTCATCATTATTGTAGTGGGTGCTTACCTTGGAATATGGCGGCGTTTTGGATGATGAGGCGTTTGAGCTGTGCGCTGACCACCTGCAGGCCGGACTCCATGTTGCCGCGTGCGGCTACCTGATATCGCTCCTCCATCTTCTTGGAGCAGCATGTAGGGGCTTTGGTTTGGCAAACCTGCAAATCTGCACCTGAAATCAGCAGAGACAGGACGATCGTCTGGGTGAGCAGTGGGAAATCTATCACAAATAAGAGCCTCTGCTTTCACACACGCACAGTGAAGGAAATCTATCTAAAGCAGATTCTGCAGCCCTAATGAGTCTACGATTATTATGTATAGGCTGTGTTAGAGTCAAAGATAAATTCCTCACTTCAAAATGAGCCTTTCTGAAGCACATTCAAGCAACACACTAAGCCTGTGCAGCTTTCCTCTGAGATCAATTTGGTCAACAGAAACTTTTCAATCACTCGAGGTTACGCTTTTCACTCTGAAGAGAGCCAGGAGCAATGTGGCATGCAGACAAACAAACCCAGGTTTCAGCATGCTTTCATTATGTATGGCGTGGAGAGGGGACGAAACCACCAAAATTGGGATGGAGGGTGATGAAACAACCGCTGTGCAGCCAGTTGTGGACACTAAAGGTTGGTTCGACAGATGAGAAATAATTGGATTTTCAGACCTCGCTTCTTAAAGCAAAGGTGACAGGGATGTTTCACTGAGGTAACGGGAGCAAATAACAGAAACCTGATGGAAGAATAGACGATCTGCAAAAACTAATCAATCTCCCAATAAGGACAAAGATAAAGAGCAATGACAATTCGGTCCGATCACGACTGAACCTGAGGCCTCGGCTGCTGCCATTGTGGTGTGAATTACAGTCAATCTCCCCGTTATGACGAACTGAAGGACACGTCTCACAAAAAAAACACTTTTTTCTTCCTTTATCGCATTCATCCACCACCACAATGTCACAGTCGTGTGGCAAGAAAGTGTAAAATCTGCTGAAAAAGTTTGAAAAGAGATTTGACTGTCATTCAGAGTAATGGGTTCTTCTCTACCATGTCTCAACAAAAGAGGAAGGAACACAAATTTCTGTGTCAGACCACCTTTTAAAGAAAATATGTGAGCTCTCAAAAACCAGATATGAATTTCCACTTTAATTCCCCAATCTCTCCTTTAAAGTGATGCCTGCAGACGTAAGTGGGGCAAAAACCACGCAGTGTTTAAACACAAAGAGGAGTTCCTCTCCACGGCGCTTCCCATGCAGTCCCGCACGGCTGCTGCTGCTGCACGCCGCTGCAGTCGGCGGCTGCATCGAGGACCCGTCGTCAGCAGGATCTGCTGCCTGAGAGGCGTCAGTGATAAGAGGGGGCCTGATTGACGGTGTGGTAAACAAATGTCACGGGAGTCTGCCGCGCTTCAGCCGCCGCTCGGGGTGCTGGGAGAATAAAAGAGACGGAAGCTGAGAGATTAATTTGGGAGTGAGCAAGAGGGAGGGCGCTCGGATTGCAAATGTATCAGAAAAGTCTTGATAACTGGCGTGTCAGAAGAAGGAGGGGGAGGCTTTTCTGTGGAGATGGAGGATTTATCTTGATGACAAAAGAGGAAATTTCTCCAAAGGTTTGAGCCTTTGTCTCTGCGAGATCTTCAAACAAAAGATTTTCAGAAAACAGAGCTCGGGCTGCAACAATGCGAACAGCAGGCGCACAGGAAGTTAAACTACCAGGAGATGCAACAGGAGTGACAGTTGTGATAATTAATAAGCGCCGGAGAATCAAAGGGAGAAGAGCTTCTGCTCGCTTCTGACTTTCCGTCAAAGTTTGAGGTGCAGCGTCTAATGAGCGAAACAGGCAATAAAGCTGTCGCACGGCACCTTTTGTATGCATACTGACAGGCTTAATATCTTAAATCAATACCGACAAAAGACTCCTGACAGATAAGATCAAGTTAATTTCAGCCTGCAGGGGCAAAATTATTAAGCTGTCAATAGCACGAGGGGAGGTGAGCGCGGCCGGAGCGCAGAAAGAGACGGGGGGATTTAGGAATTATCTCTGGTGAAAACCGACAGATTCGTCTGCACATTGGTCGTTTTTCACAGATGATAAATGTGTTTCATTACAAGAGTGACTGAAGGATTCGGGAGGGAAATGATTCCCCGCAGAGCTTCACAAATAATAAAATCACACCGTCTAAATAAAGCCTTCTTTGTGACTGACAGATCACTCGGGAATAAGGTTCCTCCTTTTATTTTTTTACCTTTGCTTCAGGCTTAGCTCCGCTCCTCCTCACCTCGTGTCTTTTTACCCTCATTCCTTTTTTTCATCCACCCAGGTTTGTTCTGAGTTTGTTTCTCTTCACCTTCCTTCAGTTTTAATAGCCACCGGGCACTGGGAGCTACTTCCAATCAGCCTGTTAGGGGTTAATTAGTGGATTTTTGTGTCCCGGTGGCCAATACTCTCCCAACCAAATGAAGACAGACAAGGTGCAAGGCTAGGAGCAATTTAGATGTAAATTTCACATAACCTCAGTTCAAGGTGACGCCTTTAGATGATCAGACCCTGAAAGTGTGGCAGACAATTCAACATGCAGAGCGGCGGCTGTTTTTATAAGTGTTGAGGTCTCTGAATGCCACATTGATCGGCCTTCGCCTTGTCACAGCCTCGCCTGACCGTCCCAGCTGCTTTAGTCACAGAAAGTAAGTTTTTAGAAGGCCTGCTGGTGGAGACAGCAGCCCTGCATACATACACACACACACACACATATATATATCAAATACAAAAAAATTACACATATAGA
>OMNM01063779.1:11886-25800 GCA_900302745.1 Parablennius parvicornis | reverse complement strand
CTGAGAACCCTCACCCCCTCCACCACCCGTTCATGCTGCTGCCATCAGGTAGATGATACAGAACAACATAAGCTGCCAATGTTTTTATCTGTTGTTGTGTTTCTATCTATCTATCTATCTATCTTGGCCCTCGTTTTCATCAACGTTTAACGTGACAACACTTAATCCGTTTAATAAAAGTGGTGTGTTTACACTGCAGCAGCAGACCCACAGACAATTATATAGTTTATATGCCGGGCCACAGGAGGGCGCTGTCCCTTGTACTTTGTAATGAAATCACACAGACATGTGTGCAGATAACGATAAATATCTAAAAAATCCCGACATTAGTATGGACAGATGACGAATCAGATGCTGTCAGGAGTGAGTCTCAACTATAAAACTACTGATATGGAGGATAAAACTAGAATACGGACTGCGAGAAAAACCACATACAGTGGAGCCACACACTGGTGTCATGTAAACGGACCGGAAGAAAGTTTTGCGGATGCACTCGTATTTTTTGTCGCGTAAACGGTGCCTCAGAAAGAAAGGATCACAGAAAGAAAAGAAACAAAAAAATAATGGAGGTAGAAGAAAGAAAAGAAAGAAGGGTAAATTGTTTTCAGTGTTTCTGTCATTTCCATGTAGACATCGTCTTCAAAACGTGGCGGTATATACGCGTAACATTTCTGAAACAAAAACGATGCATTTCCACTTCAAACGATGCTGTGTATAAACTCAGCCAAACACAGTCGGATTAAAAATGAAGACACAAAGTTTGAGGACGGAAAATTATGATCAATGAATAAACAGAAAAAACAAAGACAAAACAAAGAAATAATGGAGGGGGTAGGAAGGAGGGTATGAAGGACAAAGAAACTGACGAAAAAATGAAAAGATAACAAAAAATGTGGAAAACGGGTAAATGACACACAAAGACAGAAATCAAAATATGGAAATGACAGCTGGAAAGTGAAGATATAAAATGAGAAGGAGTTGGACGTTACAAACGATGGAAAAATGGAAAGAACAAAGGAAAATGTTGGAAAAGATAGAAAGAAAACCAGCAGTAATTCGTCCTCGTCTGTTTTCACTCCTCCACTTGGTGAATGAATAAGTCTTTCAGACCTTCGGCTCAAACCAACACTGACCGAGCTGCTTTCACACTCGTGTCCCGAGGTTAGAGTTCTCACACCGGCCGACAGCCACTCCACACACCCACAGCTCCACCGGCAATCGCCTCCCACTTTCTGCTCCTCTGTTTTTCCTCTCAGATCCACCGCAATGTGGTTTTTGCTACACTCGCTTTTTTTTTCTGACGCTGGAAATACAAACTTATTTCTCCTCGTTTTTTGGTGTTTTGCCTCCCGGCAGCACACACTGCATTATTAGAATTCTGCTTTGCCTTCCTGCGGACATCTCTCTGAATCAGCCGCCTCGCCCACACACTACTCCATGTCAATACAGGCCATTTCACATCTCCCTCCAGCAACACGCGCACACACACACAGACACACACACAGGCACACACAGAAAGTGATACTCGCCTCAGTCACATCCTCAACATGGGCTTTCATCAATCTTTCATTGCCTCAGTGAAGAACTAGTGTTGCACTAAATTGTATGACAAGCCTTCTGTTTACCAAGTTCAGATGTATTACTCAAAACACAGGCATGAGCCCAACTTTTCCTGTCTAAATTAGTAATAATAATGTGTTATGGATGATGTGTGATTGGAGGAAAAAAAATTACCACATTTAAGGCATTATTTTCGCTTCCCTTGGTCCATGAGCATATCAGATGTCAGCGTTTATTTCAATCTATGACATCGAGTTCATTCAGCTATCCAGCGGGTTTAACATAGGAGTTAAAATTGGAGTTATTCTCTGTACACAAGTACAGATTTCTTCAAAGGAGTCCGGTCTCATAACTGTAAAACCTGCAGCCAAACACACCTGCTGGCCATCACAGTTCACTCTTATTGGACTCAATCCAATCTGCTGAGTCAGCTTATTGAAAGATGATGACTCAGCTGCATTTTGAACACTGTTGTTAAACAGTTATAATTGAAACATTCAAAAACAGAAGAGCCAACAACATCCTGTTTTTCATATTGAATCCACTACTTAACCAAAACAAGAGTGAGTAACTGATTACGCGTATAACATTTGTAATGATATTAAAAGAAAGGTGTTTTGTGCTTTTTGTCTTTAAAGCTTCTGCATTGTTGTGGTCGCCATTCTATCGCAGGAAAACCCGCGCCCAAACAGAGAGAATATGCAAACTCTCACATAAAAATGATTGTTGGACAGTAAGAGCTGTTTACTGGAAGATGAGTGTCATATTAACTCTGTGAGCATTTCAGGAAGAAGGAGCTAAATGCAGACATGGAATGGAGCAAAAATGTATTTTCAATAAAGACAAAACACAAACAAAACCAACATCCAATCAGTCATGTCTACTCACAGGAAACCAGACACTAAAAGAGGTATTACGTCGATGGGTTTCCACAACAATAACACAGACTAAAGGAAGACACACGGGCACAATCAGGGAGAAGACTAATAAGAATGCGCACAGGGCCAAAAATGTATGTAAAGGAAAAAGAGAATGAGGCACAGGTGCAAGTAAAGAAGGGCAGAGAATGTTCACAATTACATGGAAGACACAAAGGAAAGAGCAAGACATGAAACCTGAACAACAGAAACAGGGAACAATGGAAACAATGTGGTGAAACACACCATGATGACAAATAGAAACCCAAATCATAGACAGAAAATCCAGATGAAGTACAAGAGATGTGAAACTCAGCCGTCCCGACAGCAACATGAAAGATGCCCAACTGTAAGCGATTAGCATTAGCAACATTAGCTTCGCTCTTTAAGATCAGTGCTGGTAGTTTAATTCAGCTGCTGATGTGTTGCCTTCTGTTCATATATTCGTAACTTGAACGATGGCAACATCCAGGCCATAGAGCATCTTCCTCCAACTATCCGACGACACGTGAGATGAACTTAATGAGACATAATATTGCAACTAACACGACAATAAAACAGCTTCATTAGGACAAATAATCCAAATAGAGGAGACATTTAAAAGTAATAGAAGAGTTTCTTTCTTGACTTAATGTTAACTTGACAAAAAACATTTACTAATTTTCAGTAATTTGCACAACATTGGACATATCAGACATGAACTCAGTCTTGTAGCATTTATTATTATTATAGTCTGACGTTGCTGTTGCAAGTTGCTGAGAACAGCTGGTGTTTGTGTCATTTCAACTAATTTGGGTGAAGGCCCCGAACAGAAAATGA
This sequence comes from Parablennius parvicornis, assembly GCA_900302745.1. NCBI lineage: Eukaryota > Metazoa > Chordata > Actinopteri > Blenniiformes > Blenniidae > Parablennius > Parablennius parvicornis. Next base: position 22,504 of record OMNM01063779.1, on the reverse strand, counting down.
ACTTTTAATGTTTGTCTTGTCACTGTAATTATTTAACAGCCTAATTAGTAGAACTTCTCACAGATGAAAATGCCAATGCGCTCCGCTCGGATAAACTCGCAGTGACTTTGTGGTGTTTATCTACTTTTCTCTTTCATTTCCTACTCATAATATTTAATCGGCCTTTAACGCTTGTAAATGAAAACACGACACTGCTGACATTTTTCTTGTGTACACATAAGCTGAAGATGGAGTTCAAGAGATGTATAACTTTTTGGAAAACTTAAAATTGGTGATAAACAATATTTATTTGTTGTGATTTTCTCTGGAGTATCGTCTCAAATGGATGCCTATGTTTGTCTTCAGACTTAAATACATAGTTTTATATTAAATTTTATATTAAATTGCAAGACAGATTAGGAGGTCAGCTCAATAAAGACTTCTATTATTACTAATCTAAGGTTGTAATTTATTCAAAAACACACTGGCAGAGTATGCATGAATATTTATGATTGAACAATAGGTCACAAACGATTTAAAGAAAAAAATATGGAAAATAAAGCCAAGATCCTTCCTCATAATATACATAAACACAGATAATAACACTGTATATGCTTTGTCTACCACAAAGTAGTCATTCTTTGTTAAAAACCAGATTTTGAAGATTTTATTAAACTGGTGGCATCCATGGGAAATAAAAAGCAGAACTCTTCCTATGCTGGTTGCATGATTATAACTTGATAAGCCTTTATATTTAGTCTGCAACTCCCATGACTGTTCAATTTCATTTGTCTTTGTTACACTAGTAATAAAGTCAGTTCTTAAAATGTCTTTAACGAAACAATTAATGATGATCCATCACAAGGCAAACACAGAGACAGTCACACAAACTCTTAGTCATTCCTGTAGGAAATTTAAAGTTACTTTACCAGAAAAAAATATTTAAAATATACTTCCAATAAAAGATATCACTACTGCACAGAGCATAAAGAATATGTGAAAACAAGACCACCACCCCTCATTTCCACAAGTTGCCAACCCACCGTTGCCTAAATCGACATATTTACAAATAAACTGAAAATTGTAGCCCTCAAACCATGTTTATGTGTGTGATGTCCTCTTGGGAAATCTGCCGCAACGGTTCCTGGGATATTTCCCATGCAAATCGAGATCTGACAAGATCGAGTGTACAAATGGGATCTTGCCTCGAAAACGTTGCCTCGAACATTTTCCGTGGCTGCTAAGAAGTCAAAGTGCATTTGGCAAAATTTTTATGCGAGAAATAAGTGTTTGTGTGACTGTAATGATGAATTTCCTTCAGAAAGGTATCGACAACATATTAGAGATGTACATCAACAACTAAAACTGGGTCCACAATGTTTTCATTTGTAGATTCTGGTAAAGTTATTTAAAAGTCATATGTTAACTCTAATAAGTTACCAGACCACCCAGAGAAAACCCAAGCAAACGTATAAAGAGAACATGCAAATTCCACAAGTCTTATAAAATTTAAATGACAGATGTTACTTTGAAATCATATACACAGAGAGAGGCCCGTCGATTCACTCTCTCAGTTGAAGATATCACCAGTCTTCGCAGACACAGCAGCTCCGTCTTTCACTGCATCTCTGCATTGATTTCCTCACAAAGTATCAGCTGTAACTAAGCTGGATTTCATCCTGTTAAGAGCATTTAATGGAGAAACAGATCTGGTAACGTGCTTGAGTGACGCTTATCTGATGGAAGTATCATTGTAGGACAGAGTCAAGAAATATCTGTACAGATTAGTGGATAGCTTTACATGCTGACCTGCAACAAAATGACTAACATTAGACTGTGCCACTGTGGGGTCAGTAAACTATTAAATGTTAAAATAGTATTGATTACAAACGCTGGTGTGTTGAGTAGCGACTAGGGATAGGACAAGACACAAATTCCACAAGATTTTAACTAAATTTGTAATAATACCTAAAAACTAATGTAGTAGCAAAGGCCGTGCTTAAAGCTACTGCAGTGGTACCTCGTTTATCGGGTTTACCTTCTAATAAAACCCGATAAGCGAAATCCGCGAAGCAGTTGGTTTTATTTTTTACAATCATCATATATGTTTTAATGCTGTAAAAGCCCTCACCACACACTTTGCTCAGACAGGAATTAACATTTTCTCACATTTCTCTCTTGTTAAAACTAAGTTCAAACTTCTGTATGCACCCTCCTCTGTCTCTCAGGAGCGCTCGTCTGGGACACGTAGCTGCGCAGCCTGCACTCTCCCCCTGGTTATTTCACACTTTTTTCCTCACTTAACATGTCCGGACCTCCATGTTTTCACCCTCCACGCGCTGCCCTCAGTATCTCGGAAACAGAGCTTCGCGAGCTCCGCCCCCGGAGCTATTAAGCTCCACAGTTTCACCCCTCAAAAAAAAAAAAAAGCATGCAAAGTTGCACTGAAAAAAATCCGCGAAACAGTGAGGCTGCGAAAAGTGAAACGCAATATAACGAGGGACTACTGTACTTTGAGGATAACTGAAGGCTGACTGACTGATGCGCTCCTCGTGCACATCTTGTTCTGGGTTGGAATGATTGATGTCCAACTTCATGATTGGTAAAATATTTTCCTTTATTAAATTTTCCTTATCATTAGAGTCCAAAACCAAATCAAAATTGTCCATAAATCAAATAATCAGAGTTCCAAAAGCAGTAATTGAAATCGTCCAGTTGCGTGTCGGCAGCGGAAACTGTTTGTGCTCCACTCCGTCAAGAAACTACACCTGGCTACAAAAGGTTCCTACCTATATATGGACACACCCAAATTATGTTCGACAGTGCAATTGTATCCCCTTGTGGACAAATTGAACTACTATATCCGTACAGCGCGCTGTTGCCCCTTAACAGTAATTATTATGCCGAATGCAACCAAGTAAAAAAAAAAACTACGTATTGTTTAATGCAAGGATGAGAAATCTCGCGGCATTTTAATCTTGCAAGATCTCTTCCTATCTCTAGTAGCAACAGATCAAAAGTAAATTGACTCTCCTTTTATGCCAAAATTTGTGATAATTGCTGTAAAATTGTACTAGAATCCCCTATACGTCAAATTAAATAATCCAATCACATCTATTTTATCTCTAAATATGACAATGCTATGTTCTAAAAATTTGGAAGCTGTTATTATTCAACCATATCTAACTTTTTTATTTTAATAACTTTATTCATTTCAAATTCTTGTTGTCCAATTTCTGTTGTTGTCATGGTTCACATTTTGTTTCTTGTGCTATTTTGAGATTCTGACTCTGTCTCTTGTTTCATGCTGCTTGACTTCCCCTCCTCATGTCTGATTGCTGTTCCCCTCCTGGTGTGTTTCACTTGTGTGTAATTGTCTTCACCTGGGGATTCAGCTATACTGACAGTCTTCTGATTGTTGGTTCATCTGTGTTTCATTTGGGTTGCTTTCCAGCATCTCTGTCTTTTTAGTCTCTTATGATCTTGAGGATTTTGTGTTTTTAGAATTTCGGGCCGTTGGTTTATTTGTGCTTTAATAAAATGAGTTTGTTTTCCAGCAATGACGATGTCTGGTGTCTTGAGCCCATCTTCTAGCACAACAAAGACTTTTTTCTGGTAGAGTAACTTTAAATGTCATACATACAGTGAATGGATGACAGTGGCCAATGAAGGTAGAGCTTAGGTAACAGCTACATCAATCCAGCAACTATGAAGATTCACCTAATTCAGAAGCACAGGAAGCCGGAGACAGATGGATGCGGTGGAAGGCGGAATACACTATGAACAGCTCAAATTCACACCTACGGGCAATTTTGAGACAACAATAAACCTTCAAACACGTGTTTTTAGACTGTGGTAAGAAACCAGAGTGTCTGAAGATCCACACACACAAAGGGAGAAAATGTAAACGCAACACAAAATAACACTCCAATTATGGGTTATGATAAATGTGAGGCAACGTCCAGCCCTGCAACAGTAGCTGATACACTCACATCTTGTGATGAGTCTGTATTTGAGTCTAAGATCTTAGAACCACAAATACAAATCGATTCATCTGTACCTTTTAAAAGGACTTCATTAATTCATTAATTGCACAAAGACCCCAGAAGGTTGAAAACAAGAACTAGTGCCAACCGCTGATCCACCATGGCACCCCCAAACAAATATAATGCCTGGCTTTCCTTTACAGCCCTCATCAATTATTAACTTTCTTGGAGCCAAATCAAAAAATTTTAGTGTCCAAAGACAAACCAATTAAGTCTACTTTTAAGTTTTTATCATGAGTCTCCTGTCCAACCAGTGCATAAACACAGCGATCAATCAGCCACAGAGCACCAATGAGACCCAGTAAATCTAACTATGGCTGTACTGGCTGAGATTTATGGTCCTCTGGCTGACTGGTGAATTGATTTCCAGTCTCAGTGATGGTTGTGACCAGCAGGACGTCCAGCTCAGACTGAGTGAAGGTACACAGACCGCCGATCTCAGCCTGTTCCTGTGTTCCCCTCCCCGTTTGGCTAACAGATGAAACCCCCGATGGCCCTGCTTGGAGAGGTGTGTGATCAAACATGGATGCACGGATAATTGTGGCGTTCAGTGGTTCTAGCAGGGTTCACTTCACAAGATGGGAGATGAATATATGTTGGAAGCAGCGTGACAAAACCTGCTTCAAAGTGCATTTTTCCTGCACGCTCCATTTGAAGCATTCTGTGATTTGCTGCGCACTCTCCTGTTTATGGAACATTTTGTGTTATTTAACAAACTCACTGAAGTGTGTGTGTGTGTGTGTGTGTGTGTGTGTGTGTGTGTGTGTGTGTGTGTGTGTGTGTGTGTGTGTGTGTGTGTGTGTGTGTGTCTGGACGCCACACTGAGAAAGGAGAAAAAAAAACTGTTAACCTGGAGCACTTCCCTGTGCTGACATGACACTAAAACACCCAATTAACATTTGCAGCTGGCTGTGATTCAGCCACATGAGAGCTTTTCCATTTACATACTGAATCAGAATGCAACAGGCTCCCAACAGGATGAGCTCTGCAGAACTGCACAGGGGATTGTAGCTGTTCCTTTCACAAATAAATGAATTATTCCACCCAGTATAAGGCTGTCTTGTCAACACACGCACGCTCTCTCTCTCCCTCTAACACTTGAGCTCCAATTATCCTAACTTAATCTGCACTTTTTTATTTTTTACTAAATAGTTTTTTGCTTTGGTCATTAATGACAATAAAAATTTATGTTGTGTTACTATGTAATTGAAGAAAGACAGCCAGGATGAGAACATGACTGAGTCATCTTGGAGAAGAATAGTTGCTTCTTTACTTGTTTTTCCCTCCATCAACCAGGAGATTTCATCCCACACAAAAAAAGAATAAAAATAATCTGCAGATAGATGTTCATATCTTGTTAAATGCATGGACCAAATCAAACTTAGAGTGCAGGGCAGCCTGCTTCTCTTCATGTTAGGATCAATACTAGAACAAATCAATTTTTTGTTTTCGTGAGCTATTATTTCAGTTAACTGGCGGCTTATATAATTCAACTTACTTTTTTTCTTTTTTTTTTTTTACATCATTCCTAACGTGGCTGGGGTTTTTTTTTTTTTCTGCAGAGCATTCTTGTAAATGTTCATGCAGAGGGATGGAGAGGTATTGAGTGGGTTGGATCTCATCGCTAATTAAGGAGAGGTCAATCGCTAAAAGCAGCACGGTATAGAAGAAACATGTTGTAATGCGGGAATGAATTAAAAGTGCGCGTAGAGAGTAAAGAAAAAGCAGCCTTCTCTAGTCTGCAGTGAATCCCGAGTGCCTAAACCTCGTCCTGCCAGGTCCAGGCGTGAGAGTGAGGAGTTACCTGACACAGGGGTTTCGGGGACCCACTTGGATCCCGGGTGCAGGGACTGAAACACTGCTCGCACCTCCTGGCAGTTCGGCACCTGTCCGCCGGGGAGCGAGAAGAGCTGAAGGAAGGCGCACAGGAAAAGCGCACCGTGCGCTGATAAGCCCCCCATGGCGTGAACGAAGGCAAGCAACTTCACCAAAACCGCGACAGAAATAGAGCAACCACAGAAGATGAACTTCAGCTCGTTAAAAGTTACGACGGGATCCGCTGGTGTGGAAGAAACTGCAGCTCCCGGCTCGGCTCAGCATTCCCTCTTTATCCTCATATTTGTCCCCATCGCGGCGCTTCCGCCCCGAAAAGCTGCTCGGTTGAGCCTCCTGGTGAAGATACACGGTCGCTGGTAACTTGTGAGCCCCCCTTCTCTTGCGGCACGGAGTCTGAGCACCACTACGCACGTGCGTAGCGCGCCCCCTCTTCCCTTAAAGCGCGCGCCACAGCGTGCGCCTCCCGACTGATAGTAGAGATGTGAGAAGATACTGTGGCCCTGCACGGGTGCAGGAGTGGAGATATGAGGAGGGGATTATTGCCCTGTGCAGGGTCTTGGCGGTTTAGATGAATGGCCGTTGGGAATTGGTCCGCAATTACTGTTCAGTCGACAGAGGCGCGTGCAGTGGCTGCATATTTATTATAATAAAAAGTAACAGATTGTCGTGACAGCGGTATACGAGTTGCAAGCAGCTTTTATTATTAAACCTTGAGGATGAAGTGAACAGAGAACAACCTTTCAAATGTTTATACAAAATAAAAATGGCCATTCTCATCTTTCTTTACAGCTGATATATTAAACTAATTGCACTACTCTTTTTAAATATTTTTCGTTCACATCTGGCTCCCACGGATCCAATTAAAGCCATTAAAACTGTGCTGCTGCCATCTAGTGGCCAGTCTTCAAACTCACAGACTGATCGGCAAATGGTGTAGTTATTTGTTTTTGCAGGCTCGCTTACTTTTTTCTGAACTGGTTGTTACAGTATGAGACTTTGTGGCCGTTTCACAGCATCTTGCGGATTGCAGATGGATACTGTGCAATTTCTGTCATTGTGTGAAATTTTTGAAATTGCGGAGTCATCCATCCGAAAACAGCGAGACAAACAGCAGTGTGAAACTAAAGCGAGGCTTCAGTGCCTCCGGTGTGGTCGGAACAGGTCAAAGTTTCAGTTGCTGTGGAGCCTGTAACACTCTTCCTGTGCTTCTCTGAGAAACAGAGAGCTTTGCATGGATTTGCACAGCACAGACAGAGAAAAAGCTGAGAGCAAACCAACAAAACTCACTGTGAACCCAGTTGTAGCCTCCAATGAGCTCTGCGGACAGGCTGATGGAAGGTGACCGGCAGTGCTTGAAGTGCACAAACTGCAGTAGATAAATGTGGACTACCTGCACTGTGAGCACTTTGGAACTGCAGAGTCCACAGCTTGTTCAGCTTCACACTCAGCAAGTAATGAGGAGAAAATGTCAGAGAAAAACAACTGTGCAGATACACACTGGCAGCTGTATACCTGCAAATGCATGCAACAGGATAATCACAATGGAATTGTTGCATATATGCATAGTGAAATGAAACACGATATTTATCATAGACATAAGCAAAGTTTGAGTTGTGATATACTTTAATTTTGTCACATGATCATCTGCACTGCAGATATAATCAAACTATATAAAAAAATAAGAACATGTGGTCTAAAAACAAGGACCAGAGATTTTTCTTCACTGACATAAAACAGTTCAAGGGGAAGATTTGTCCAAAGGTATGTTACTCTCCGAGACAGAACAAGTCCTCCATCCAGAAGGAGCAACTAGGGCAGTAGATACTGAGTGACTTCACTAACTACACTAGATGCACCTTAGCTGGAGGACTGTAAGGATGCATGGCAGGGCGGGTGTGCTGGACCACTTCCAACTCCTCCAGGCAAGATCAGATCCACCTGAAACAAAATCAATCAAAGGCTATGAACAATGAATAATCAGCCGGGTTCTATAAATAATTACTGGAGAATTAATACATGCTTTGTAAGCTGCAGTGCGGCATGTCTGCCTTTTGAATGAAACCAGATAGGGCTCTGACAAAGCCCCATATTTCTTAATGTTTTTCACGTCGTAAAATATGAGTGCTAACTGTTGAAACAGCTAATGTGAATACATAACTCTTGTGCGACAGTTGAAAACCTTAAAATATCTGATAAGCATTTATATACAGTCTGAAGCTGTTACTGAGAGATTTTCACTCAATTGTTGTTTTTCAGCATTTTGATTCATATTGTTATTATCATTATTTATTTGTACTTTCATTTCAATTAAGAGGAATGAATCACGTTGAGAAAAAGCACACCGAAGGCTGTCCCAGAGTTGTTCTACTTGTGCGTCTCCTCACTGATGTACATAACTCATTTTTAGTAATACCAATCAGGGAAATTTGAAAACAAACATCACCTCCGTGAGGAGCCTTCTCAACAAGATCTCAGTTACAAGACTGATTGGCCACAACATTCACTTACATTTATGAATTTGTGATTTAATATTAATGAGTCTAGTTCTGTCACACATGAAAACCCTGCATGAAGGTTTGTGTAGTTGTATTACGTCATGAACAGCACCCACTAGTGGTCCCATGTGAAAACTACATCACTTTCAGCTTTTCTGTCACCCACAGCTAAGCAATCCTTTCTGCACTTTGGGCACGGTAACAGATTGAAGTGTTGTTTGTGGGTTATAGTTTCCATCTCATATCAACTGACTGACTGTGACTGTGTGCCAAGTCTCCTCCAGACAGACTCTTCAAGAACAACCTGCTCATCTTTTCTTCAGAAATCCTCACAAACTACACAGACATTACAGCCATCCAGTGGGTGGTCGGGCCTGCTCTCAGTAGGAATACATTCAGATCATTTATACTGGACACTGCATGAGGAGAGGATGAAACAGCTACACAGATATGTCTCATCCAGGTGGTGGACTGTTTTCACTCTGTATCAGAACAGGAACATTGAGGTTAAAATCCCTTGAAACAAACATCTGAACTCTGATCTTTTTCTAATTCATGTGACACTCCTAATCAGCATCAGGTTTTTTTTTTTTAACCCATTTGCTAATGATGTAATTTCACTTGTATTCATTACTGCATGTACTAATATAGGACTTGTTATTCAGGTAGATTTTATTGCTTCTATAAATCCATGGCATGAGACCAAATTCTGTCTGCACAAGCTCAAACAGCTTTTCCTCCTGTATATCATCGGCACACATGTACTGGATTTATTAAAAGACGACACAACCTTCCACTTACTTAGAATTTATTCGGACCAAAATCTGATCCGAGATATAATTTATACCAGTACATTTCCTTTCAGTCTGGTATATTTTATTTGGTAAGTCTTTATATATAGTCCTAACCTCCATGACTCATAACACTTCTGTGCAAACACATAATTCAAGATTGTATACGATCTCATTACACCTACAGGAACTGTTTCAAATGTTAAAAAGTTTTTACAGTTAATGAAAACATAATAACAGATTAAGAATGATTTAACACACACACCCTTCAAATATACTTATTATTAAACACAGTACTGTTGTTATCATATTATAATAAAACACATCTCGAAGATTCTGTAACAAATGAATCCAGATTGAAAATGTGTACTTTTCATCCTTCATACAAGTAATAGTCATTTTTCTGTAGAAAAAAAAGAGTTTGTATGTGAGTGTTATTTTTAAAGTTTCCAAATGTGACAGAAACTGTGGATAAAGACTCACAGGTAGCTAATTATAATAAATAATGAACAATGAATATGAATGAATATCACACCAACTGTTTCTGGTTAAGCAATCTTTGAAGAATATTTTGCACATTATATACAATGAATGTATAAATACAACTATTTAGCACTAAATAATCAGAAGTGCGAATGATTGAGAGTATGTACTGAAGTTTTTACTTTCCAACAGCAACTTCTTTTAACTGCATCAGATATTTGCATTCAAAGCATTTTTCTAAAATAAATAAATAAAATAAAATAGATTATAGAAAAAAATTCACTTTGTCTATTTGTGCTATAAAAAATTTTAACATGTGAAGCAGCTTTTGTAAATTAAATAAATACAGTTATTTAATAGTTTTTTAATTCATTGTTAATTCTAGATATGGATGTACTGGAGCAACAGATCTTGTGAATAAAATTACACACTTTGGGGAAAAAAGGAAACAAAAAAAGTCCCAATGTACCCCAGAATATTTCTTTATTATAATAAAGTGAGTATTTACACTACGTTACTTCTACTCCTGGAAGTAATAAAGTGAAGCACTACCAACAGGCCTCCATCTTCTGTCACGGATGAATCCTCACAAGGATAACACAACCTTTAATTAAGTACCTAAAGTTAATAGATCTGTTGTATATTTTCAGTTTTATGTCACTTCTGCAATAAATTCTACATATAAAGATCTTATGATTTGATAAATATTCTAATTATTGTTGCAGGCTCGGGTTAAGACATGTGCGCATGTTGAATTGGCGGTCGATGCAAGGCGCACACGGGGGGGGGATTCAAATAAAATCTGTGATGAATGCGAAACGAGAGGCACGTGATACCATCACTTTATGATCAATTCTCAGATCCCAGAGGCTCAATGCCTGAGTTATAATTACTTTCTACATGAGGTCGGAGAGATCTGCATTCACATAGTGGCGCCAACAGTCTGCTGCTGGTGATGATGATGATGATGATGATGATGATGATCTGC
>OMNM01063778.1:0-25808 GCA_900302745.1 Parablennius parvicornis | reverse complement strand
TCCAGCAATATCCAACACTCCAATGAAGTAATTTCTGGGCTGCTTTGTGTCCAACATCTCATTGATACGAATGACCATCCACAAGAACATTTTCTCATAGATAGACTTGCACAGAGCCGAGACAGCATTGTTGACCTGGACAAAGACACCATTGCATTACATTTACTTACCAGGACAGATCTTAACAATAAAAATCAATATTCTAAAGATTTTGTTCATTACCTGTGGGACGGTCTGACCTTTGGTCACCATCTCATTTCCGACCTTGACTCTGGGGTAGCACAGAGCTTTCAGCATATCAGCGGAGTTCAGGCCCAAGAGGTAGGCGATTTTATCAGCCTCTGATGGAAAAACAGCCTTTTAATTACACTACCAGTATGCTGGGAGACAGACTTGTGTATTTTGCATTGTAACCACTGCTGAATGAATATTTTGAAACACTGATTTCAAAGTGTCAGTTTACCCTCAGTGCCATCAGGCTCAGCCTGCTCCTCGCGCTGCTTCTGCTTGAATTTCATGTTTCCATGATGCATCACAGCACCAGTCAGCTTGTAGATGCCAACTTTCTCCTCAGCAGTGAAACCCAAGATGTCAATGGCAGTCTGCAAAGGTAATCATGCAAAATCATTTCATGGATTGAATTCGAACTTTTTCTTCCACTCTCCTACATTTGTTGACTTTTAAACTAAACTGCTAAACTCACGTCTGTTGCAATGAACTCCTCCACATCATTGATGCTTTTGACAGTGATTTCACCTTGACTGATCATTGGGTAGTCATAAGGGTTGGTGCTGATTAGGAGAGCCTCTTAAGAAAGCAAACAACTTACATGAGAATATTGTTTTTTATATATTGTATTAGCTTCTTTATTCTCGGCTTGGAATCTGTTTTAACGTACCCAGGAGCTCAGGCTTGTGGCCAGTCATCAGCTGATAGAAGATATGGTAGCTTCTCTCAGCAGACAGCTGGAAGGTGACACGGGACTTCTCCAGTAGATCTGCATGTGGTCATCAAATTATGAATTGTAACATGTTATATGTATGATGTATGCAATTGCAACAAATATCTTATAATGTAATGAGTTGTGAATCTTGTAGTCTAAACAGTTCAAACTGTGCATTAAAAAAAAAAGAAAAATACTCACATGTTTCAATATCTGCTGAGGCCAGTTTTCCAGAGGTGCCAAAGTGAATTCTGATGAATTTACCCTAAACACATATCAGAGAATGTTGAATATTGTTCTTTATATGGATTTTAAAATGCTTATATCAAGTCTTTGCTTTTTGACACTCACAAAACGAGAGGAGTTGTCATTCCTCACAGTCTTGGCATTACCGTAGGCCTCCAACAAAGGATTGGCAGCAACAATTTGGTCCTCAAGGGAGCCCTGCAAGATCAAATTGTTGTGATATCTGTCAAATATTACATACAGTTTTCATCTGAAAAAGAAATATGTTCTGATAATGAATTTACCTGTATCTTGCCAGTTGCTACTGGAGCGTCAGACTTCTTGGCTCCAATAGCTGCAATTGTTGCAAAGTACTGGATGACACGCTTGGTGTTGACAGTTTTTCCAGCACCAGATTCTCCGCTGGGGTAGAAGACACAAATTGTTAAGTTTCAGCTGCGATAACAGTCTTTAAGATAACAATCTGAGATATACTTACGTGATCAGAATAGACTGGTTTTCACGATCTGAAATACAAACAAATGGCTTACTTGAGTTCAGTTTTCATTAATGTTTTATCAAACATATCCTGAAATAAATACATCTTTCATGCAGTTCTACATTTAACTTTGATCTTACCAGTGAGCATGAACTGATAGGCATTGTCAGAGATAGAGAAGATGTGGGGTGGAGCCTCAATCCTCTTCTTGCCTCTGTATGCACCGACAACCTGAGCATCGTACACTGGAAGCCACTTGTAGGGGTTCACCACGACGCAGAACAACCCAGAGTAGGTCTGTTGGAGTTGAGAAAATAAACCTAATAAAAGATAAAACTTAACCTCTCCTATTAATATGAAACTATTGCATTTTAAAGGAAACCCACATAGATCATCCATGATGCATAACGCTCTTTGAGGTTATACAACACACAGGGCTCATTGAGGTGGGTCATCATGGCCATGTCCTCAATCTTGTCAAACTTGGGGGGATTCCTGGGGTGGATGTCATCCTCTTTTACAGTGATTGTCTTATTAGGAAAATCAAACACAGTTCTTTGTGTCAGATGACAATGTCCATTTTGATCTTATGAGCAAATCCAAATAAATGACCTACCTTTCCTGTATCAGTCTCAACTGTGGCTTTGCCACCCTCTCTCTTCACCAGCTTTCCCTTGAGGTACATCTCTTCAGGCTCAGCAACGAAGTATGCAGTTTTAGCATCAAACGGAGAAGTCTGTGCCTCAATCCTTTCCCTTTCTGGTTTCCTGAGGTAAATGGCCGCGGGGCCATAGGCCTCCATCTCTGCGTCTGTGCTCATGATGGCACTTTAGTTGAGACTGAAAAGAGCCATCAAGTGGGAGTCAGTTTAAGGTCATAAGCACGATGCAGTCAAAAGTATTGTGTATTTCTTTTTTTTTCTTTTTTTTTTTTTTTTACCTCAGCTCTTTGTAAAAGAGATTGAGTTGCGCCGTCTCTATCCCAGAGTCTTTAGATTCTGTAAAAAGTTGATTGAAAATTGGTTCAACACATCAGGTTACCCCAACAAACTATTTTGGACCACGATTTAAAAACGTATTTTTAAACATGGTAGATAATTTGGCTTGTTTTAAAATGCATTTTCTTTTTTTAGTCCTTGATTTTACAGTATAATCTTAAACCCAGATTAAAAAATTGTATTTCCATATTTCTTTAACTTTAACTATCAGTATTTAGTGAAATCATTCAAACTCAACACTTTCCTAGCCTTTCAGCTGTCCTCCAAATGAGACACATTATGTATATTTGCTATTATTATAAATGTATAACTCATTTATAAAATTGTAACTTCATGAGGGGGAAATTTGTGACGTCAACTAGATTTTACTGACAATTGTAACCAGAATACATTTTACAAGTCTTTCAATGTGATTTAATTATATTTTTGTAAACCTACCAACAATTTGTGTACAACATGCATAAGTAATGAGCAATGTATTATTGTTCTTCTTCTTCTTCTTCTTCTTCTTCTTCTTCTTCTTCTTCTTCTTCTTCTTCTTCTTCTTCTTCTTATTATTATTATTATTATTATTATTATTATTATTATTATTATTATTATTATTATTATTATTGTTATTATTATTATTATTATTATTATTGGTAATGGTAGTAGTAGTAGTGCATTTGATCAAATGCTTGTTTTTTGCAAAGGCAAATTATTCATTTATCATTTATAATGGAGAATTAATATGTGAGCAGTCCTCAGGTGTTCAGGAAGTTTGTTCCACAGGTGAGGAACTAAATGCTGCCTCATCTTGTCTGCGTCTGACTCTGGGAACACTTAGTATAAAACTCTTTTTGAGGACTCCAGGAGTCTGGATTTTTCCTATTTAAATTATACAAGTAAATCTGATGCGATTTGAAGTGGATCCTTTGACACACAGGCTGCCGGTGCAGCGATAGCACAGATGTAAGCATTGTTGATGTGTTTCTGCATTGTGTTTGATTTGAGGTCATTTGCTATCCTGCAATTGATCTGCTGAAAGCCTCGTTCTTGGAGGCAGATATTTAAAACTGAGACAAAGGGGAAAGCTTTGCAAAGGGAAATTAGAACCTCTCACTCTTCGTCTAAAGTGGTCATGCCACTCTGAACAGTCGCCTTTTTTCTGATTCTTTGGTTTGGTGACCACCAACTCCTCAAATGGAAAACAATATTGTGTATTGCGCAGTGACTGTTGTTGCCTTAATCATCCCACTCAATTCTTCTTTGAGTGACTCAATACACCATCTTGTGGTGCAAATTTGTATTTCAAGATTAATTAAGCACCGCATGATTAAAATGTTTAAGAAATAACAAAAAAATTTTTGTTGTTGTTGTGTCTCATTCACCTGTATATTTTAGGTCATATGTAATTACAACAAACATGTTATTTCATATTGGACCTTGAAGGTAATATATTTATACCATTGATAAAATTATATGAAGCTCTTTTCTGGAAACGTAACAAAGCTGACTTCTAAAATTGGAGCTAACCTGGGATCTGTTATATTGCATCTCATGTCTGATAAATGGAGTAAAAGTAGATGTATGAGTTACTGGGATGTGGAGTAATTTTCCTTCAATCTCTTTCTCTCTTTCACTTTACGAAATCACTAGATAAAATATTACTTCAGAAAAAAATGATCAGTTTTTCAAAGACAAGAAGAAGGATCTTCTCAGATCTACGAGCGTCTGTACAGTTCATTCCACTAAATATCTACAAGTAAACAGTCAACAAAATAGTTTCAAAGAAACAACTCTGTAACTCTCAATGAAAATTTGTAGCCGTTCTTTAATCCCTCAGTCCACTTTCAAACAGCTGAGTTGTTTTTCTTTTGGACTTTGCTCCTATGGGAAAAAATAAATAAATAAACATTTGTCACTTTTGGGATCTCTTTATCTTTGAACACAGTCTTACTAACTGTTTACTTGCAGTTTGTATGAAGTTCATGAAGCGGTTGCGACTTGACTTTTGCTGTATAAGACGAGTGAATGGTATCAATCCTGTCATCTAAGTCTCGGCTGAACTGCTCCTCTCACAACTGTACCTGGAGGCTGCAGATAAGGAGGAGGCAGGTCTGGAGCTCAGTGCCGATGATGACGATAGCTGGCTGCACACGTAGCTGTCACTCCTTGATGACACTTCAGATTTCCTGTGACGGTGGAGGCCGCCTGTTTGTTTGAGGAAACCAGATGATGAAAGCAGGCACGTGTAGAAATTAAGAATCAAGCCGGTTATTTTGTCTTTTTTCAAACAATAAATTACTTAAACAGTCATCAAACACTTCTCCGTTGTCCACTCCAGACTCTCCTTGGTCGTCACGCTTGCCAATTTTCACCATCACTCCAGCCTCAGAGCTCAGCTGAAGACATAAAGCTTCATATGATAATCACTGACCTCACAGATGCAACATTGAATCAAACAGACATGAGCACACCTGATTGTAAAATTCCTCTTGTTTCCGTTGCAGCTCCGCAAACCTCCTTTCCCATGATGCTCTTTCACAGGCAAACCTGGTTTTGAGCGACAGGATCTCTCTCTCAGTCTTGGTCAGTCTTCTATGAAGGGCAGCCGTGCGATCAGGGCTGCCTGGTATGGGTGGGACCACTTTACTGTCCGAGCCTGACAAATATTAGTGAAAAAATGTCCGAAAGGCCCAATAAGTTCATCTAAAATGTGCCATTAAACCAAGTCTTCAAATAGCTATTTTTATTCTTATGAGATTCTCACCCACAACTGACTTCAGCTGTTTTTTTTGGTCTTTCGCAAGCAGTTTTTCCCTCGGTAAGAATTTGATTGCATTGTAGGGGCATATCTGCAAGCAAATAAGCCTGATTAATAATCACCCTGTATAAACGTTCAGTTCAAATTTATCCACAGGATATTAAAAAAATAAAATAAAATTCAAAATTTCACAGCACTCACCCAAAGGAACCTGCATGTGCAGAGTATCCCCTTGAATGTCCATGAACAAATAGTCCACATGGTGCAGTTTTCCATGTTGAAGCATTGCCCTCTCACATTGTGCTCTTTTGAACACACAGTGAAGAAATATTATATATATTCATCTATCGCAGCTTAAAAATACTTTCTCTTGATTCCTGACTGATTGAAAGTAGGTCGTGCCACCTGTAGGTGGATGCCAACATACACCAACAGAAAAAAATATGGCTAAAAACGTACTGTTGGAGAATATACACACATAAATGGGCACTGACCTTTCCCAGAGGCTCAATTGTTGAATGGGAGTAAACTCCCATATGAGGTCATAAGGAAGCTCCCATTTCTGCTCATTTGGGTGGCTGTCCTCGTCTGTGGTGAATGTCAATGTGGCACCCAGGGCTCACTGACCTGTTGCTATGCGCCACCTGCACGTAAACTGTGCTGCTGACGACTGCTGGGTAGGTAAATCTGAGCTAATCTTCTTAGTCATGCAGTCGCACAGTCCAGTTTCACCAGGCTGCTTAATTTGATCTACTGAGCCTTATATATATAAAGAGTGTGAATAAGCCTCCACTTATGGTGCAACTGTTAGCGTTGCTGTAGACGGAGGATTCAGTGTCAGCTTCCACCTGTTTGTATGTTTTTGTATACTCGTAGAACAGTGCCTGAATAATTAAGGGATAAAATATTGTTTCAGCTGTAAGTACTTTCAGCTAATAGGAAGAATATCCCCAGTCTTTGTGGCTTTGCTGTGTTGAGTCTGCATGTTCTCCCTGTGCTGACCCGTGCTCACGTGGGATCGGTTCCAGCATACAGTGACCCCTAAGTTAAGTAAAGCAGTTTAAAAGGTGCATGAATGGATGAAACAAATGCTCAAACCGTGGTGTGGCTGCTGCTAGCATTACGATTCTTGCCAATTCTATTTTAGGCTTGGAGGCCAGTTCTTTGCTCCACTCATTCAATAATTTTGTTTGTATTGAGTGAAATATTCTACATTGATGAGTTAATAAATATACTTTGTAAAAAAAAAAAAAAGAAAAGAAAAGAAAAGAAAAAATCATTAAAATGAAGTCAATTATATTTGATATCTTTGGAAATGTTGACATTTTTATTGGATTTTTGCAAAGCTTAGTGAGAGGAAGCTATGTTTCTATCGTTGTTCATGAAATATGTAGAACAATTATGAGCTTCAGAATGTCGAAAAGGTCGTTTGCACCGTCACCTCAAAGTAAGAAGTTACTCTCTGACTGACTTTCTGGCCTGATGTTTTCATGTTCTCACCGTGCTTTTGTGGGTTTTCTGCAAATACTCACAGTTCAACACAGGCGTCTTATGTTCTAGTGAATTCAAATTATCAGAGTGTGAGAACTACCCTAAATTAAAGGAAAACTAAAAAGAAATAGTGTCTGTGGTTGTTTGTCTCTATGTCTTTGCCCTGTGATAGACTGGAAACTGTCCAGGGTGTATCCTGTCCTCGCCCATAGTAAGCCAGTATTGGCTCTCCAGCCCCCCTTTTTAAATTATTGAATATGTAGAACTACGTAATACAACTTCACTTAATAAATAATAATAATATTAAATAAAAAATTATAAAAAAATTATAAGGATACCTTTATAATTTTTCTAGAACAATGATTGGATTGTAAAAGAAGCACCTGCAAGTTTGCAACATCATCGTGGTGTTCCACAAAATGCAACAAAACATAATGATATTGCACTCAGGATGATGGACAGTCAGGTAGGCAACATGTTCAACTGCTATTTTCCCACAGGAACAGAGGAGGCAGCTTTGAGGAGAAACGTATCACATTTACAACAATAGGAACCTCCCTTTCTTTTGTGACATTTCTTTCTGTCTGCACGAACAAAAGATCATTTCTTAATATTTTCTCAGTGATGGAGAAAGAAAGCTGGTTTTCTACAGTTAGCTGGGTTAATTTTAATTGTATTTAATTTTATAGCTTAATCTAAAGTATTATTTTTCTAATCTTCCACTGGATCTCAATGGAAACCTTTCTTCATTTACAAAGCACTTTTTTGTGTTGAAGGCTGTTAGTTAGACGAAGATATTTGCGAAAGCAAAGCTTTACAAAGCTCTCAGTGGGTTCTAACAGAGAAGGAACTCAGGGTAGGATTGACATACACGAAAAATAGTGGCCGTGTCGCCTGCTCATCTCTTCTTGAGGCTACGGTGGAGAAACTATCCAAACACTAAAATTCCATTAGTAACTGACTTGTTATATGAATAATACATTAAAATAAATGTAACTTTAAAACATATAATTACTTGTTTTGGAGTATCAATTTTGTTTGTATTTTCCAAATCTGGTAAGGCAGCTTTCCATCATAAATATCTCTGTGTATCCCCATTTAATCTGCTGAACAACAGCGAACACACGGCCTCAAGACAAGTCCACAGATAAATATTGATTAATTCCTCAGCAATAACAAAAAAAAAAAAAAGTAGGAAGGATTCCTGTCACCTGGATTGCGCAAGTCCCTTTTGTGTCGTGCCCAAGAATTCTACGTTCTTTAGGCCACAAAGAGGTAATTGTAGTGTGCGGGGGCTTTATGGCGGGCTGAGCGAGAGAGGTCTGATTTCACATTGTGCTGAACAGAAACCAAGAGGCACCCTATACAACCTCCCCACAGGGCTCCAAAATCTCATCTGGACTCTTATGGACTAGCAAAGGCTTAATCCACTGAGTAATTTTAGTAAATCTTTAATTGGTGGGTGTAGATTTTTTGTTCAAACTCCAAAGCAACCTGACACTTCGACATACTCTCATATAATTCCATTTAGCGTTTTAGAGGATTATTGCTTGAAATTAGTATTTATTATACTCTCACTCTCAGATCTTCATCAAAACTAATCATGGTTGGAGGGTTAAAAAAACAAGTTTTTTTTCCGTTGTTTTTTTGTTTTGTTTTTATAACCTACGCTGCTGTGAATTAAGAAGCTCAGAGTGAAAACACTTTTGGTTTCAGCTGAAATTATGATCACATCAGTGCCTGGGCATCTTTAGACCCACCCAGCAACAAGCAGGGCTCTTATCTCCTCCTCTCACACCGGTATAGGCGTGCAGAGATGAGAGTTTCCACTTATCACGTTGCCACTGGTGCTGTCAGCAGGAAGTGAAGGGGGGAGGCCAGAGAGCGTTAGGGAGAAAGGGAATTCCAGAGAGAGAGAGCTCATTCACTTCAACTGCACCTGACAAAAAAACATGCAGAGAGCACTGCAGGTGAGTGAAATTTACTGATTTCTAAAGATTCATTCTGTAAACGGTTTTTAAAATGCACTAGTTTCTGGAAAGGTAAAAAGAAAACAAGTGAAGAAAGTGAATGATGCAACCTGGCTTGCTTTGGTTTTTCCATTGACAAACAATTACTTATACTGGCATTGTCAATATAAAATTAGATGAAGAAAAATGGCGATCACTTACGGTGAATCAGAAAATGGTATTGATTTATATTGAGAGTAAAGATTTGGAAAAGTCCTCTATTAATAACGTCAATCATTTCAGAACATAATCAGCCTCTTGATGTTTAAAATGATTCAAAATTATTTTAAGCTGTTTTATTTTGAAGATACTGCTGCTGTTTTTTTTTTCTAATGCAGTTATATTTTTCGAAGCATAAAAAGAGCTATTCATTCAAATCACAGAAAAATAGATTTTGAGGAAAATTACTTTCTTGAATACTTGATCAAGCTGTTTATTATTTATTAATTTGTCTAATCAGAATTTCAATTGAGTCAGTAATACAGCATGAGAAGGACTTAAATCAGATGTATTTATTTATTATTTGGGGAAAGTCAATGGGAGTCAAACGTTTGAAAGAGGATGTGTCACCTGGATGCACTCATTTTATGTATGTCTACCAATCAAATTCAGGATTTTGATATACAAGCCAACATGGCCACTGTTGTCACTCAGTTTCTAGGGTGTAGAGCCCATAGGTGATCATACTGGGATCCAAGGGAGCCAGAAAAAAACAAGTCATGTCGCTAAGCAGATCCCCCAAGGGGACAGATCAAGGAACAAACACATTTTAATTGTGTTCACTGCAAAATGAGACACTTAAAATATAACTGTGGCTCACAATACTGGTAATCTTAGCTGGATAGAGCTTGCTCACCCACAAGACACATTGCTAAAAAATCTGCTCCTTTTTTTTTTCTGAAACCTTTCTGTTTTGTTGTTTTTTGGTTGGGACAAACTCTGAGTAAAGCAAAGTTGTTTCTTGAAATCTCACTTTTTTTTAAAATGTCTTGTATTGTGACTCAACTTGACAATTATGGGATCAGTTTCACCCGAAACAGCTAGAGGATTGTAAAAAGAGGAGACTATAGATGACTTAGCCCTCAAAGATCAAAAGAGCTGCCCTGGTGGGACACAATGAATGTAATTCAGAAACCTGTTACTCTGGGTAAACACGCTGAATTGTGTCTTTATCTTTTTTTTTCTTCACACAAATCTGTGTCAGCTAGTTTTAAATTATTCAGAATCATTTAGACTCATCTCATATCTGTGTAAAACAAAGTGGACATCACAGAAAGCAGTGTAATAATATGTGTTAACTTTAACTTCATCCTGATTTTTTTTTCTCTCTTACATTTGCTATGTGTGATGTATTTACAGGCAGGACAAAGGGGTCTCCTTCTTTCTGTCAATGGGATAATGGCCTCCGTTTATTCCGTAAAAGACACAGGTAAGATCAGAGCACCTTCCTTTCTTTAAGAAATATGGCTAATTGTACTTATCTCACTTGGTAATGGTCATTCATGCACAACAAATCGGAGGGAATCAAAAATGATTGATATTCCTATAATCAAAGGAGGTTATATTTTCTAGTTTAGGTGCTTCTCAAACACAAACATCCAGCGGTAATTGTTTATCAAGAACACAGAGTCAGGTAAACTCTGGAACCCCCACCTCCACTGTCCCAAAAGCAAAGATGCCATAACTACTCTCTCTCTCATGAATAAAAAGATGACACATTTAAGTTGGCTTGGTTACGTGTCCACCAGGATGGTCACAATATACTTCTACAATTTATTTCTTTGGTGGACTTTCTTTGGTGGACTTTTTTTATTTTTTTATTTCAAGTTTTAAATCAATTTTATGTATTATCGAGCAGTGGCATGTGCTGAGGTCCGACTTAGGCACAATGGCTCTTTAAGTGATCATATCAGCATGTTAAAATAGACTTCTGTAAGACAAATATGTTGCATAGTTCAGAGTGTTGGTACACTAATATTGCTGGTAAGCAATCAGCACCTGAATGGAGCTGCTAAAATGCTAAAGCCAACAACAGAGTGCATAAAGGTGACTATATCATGGTTTGTTCTGATAATGTCATAAATGTCTGTACCAAAACTAAAAACTACAGATTTGTATGAGAAAGTATATGTGTAGTGGGAGTTTAGTGTCAAATACATTGCATGAGAGTTGACTTCTTTACATGTTGCTGTGCAGTAGGTGCACTGTTGTTAATAATTAATGCAGAAGTTAAGAGAAGAGCATTAATATTCACCATGATAAGACTGTTACTATTTCCCTAAATTCTTATTTTCTGGAACAGGAGTGCCCTCTGACAGGAACTTGAAAGATGTTTCCATTGTTGGTGACATTTACAGTAGTTCACATAACAATGCTGTGTAATTTTTAACTTCCCGTCACAGTACATATCTGCATTTGGAAAGAATGGCTCAACTTTTTTGTTGATTCGTTCCATTGCATGTAAATAATTTAAAATGTGGCCTCAAATTATAGTGCTTCTTCTTTCATTATGCAACTTGGTCTGTGCTGATTAAATCAGTCAACACACTAAGCCTCCCTTTCAGTAGTGAGAGCTTATGAGAAGTGAAACCATCACATTAAAATAATGCAACCATGTGGATGTTGATGAGCGAAATGAAGGAGTAAATTATTACTAATTTGCAAATTAACTATTAACCAGAATTACTAGGCTCGTAACTATCATTGGCTTGCTTAACACTGAAGCGGAATGGAGTTCAAGATAAACCTGAAACCTGGACCAAAACATAGGCCAGACTTTATATGACACACTAATATTCTTAAACCGCGCCATAAGATGAATGACAACTAAAAAAAAACAACTTGGTTTTGCAGATACCCTACGCCTCCTATTATTAGGACTGCTTCTGCCATCAGTATTAGTGCCAAGTGTAGGTATAGCGACTGCTTCCACGTCCATATCTCCATCCACGACAGCCAACAGCACCTCTACCACCCAGTCCTCCGTGACTACGGCTGCTCCCATCACTCCAACTGGAAACCAAGGAGGGTCTTCAACACAGCCTGCAGCCACCATCACCCCCATCACTCCAACAATGACGAGCACCGGCAATGCAGCCAGTTCCTCCCTGGCCACTTCCACCACAGGAGGTTCACTATCCACCCCCACCACCACTATGTCTGGAGGTACAATGGCTACCAACACTCCGACAATGATGACCACCAGCAATGCCGCCGCCCCCAACCCCACTACTTCCACAACAGGAGGTTCATTATCCATCGCCAGTACCAGTACCTCCAACCCACCTTCCGCAATCACTATAGGTACAGCAACCACCATGGCCATGCAAACTGCCCCAACCAACACCGGAGCAATCACCACCCAGTCCTCCGCAACCCCATCTGGAGGCGCAACAACCACCCCCCAGTTTGGTATCAGTACAACCAGCATACCCTTTTCTGCATTCTCAGCTTTTGCCAACCACTTCTAATCCAGAAACTTTGCCTCCTCTACAGCTGGTTCAACGATGATGTCCACCACTACCATTGCAGCCTCGTCTGCCTCCAAGACTCCAGTCACTGGGTCCACGTCCTCAATGATGGCCACTGATCAAACAACCACCACTAGTATGAGTGGTCTCATCATATTTGTCAGGTTTTATTTCACATCTGCAAATTATTACGTTTTCCTTTTTTCACAGGTGACATGTCTATAATGAATGTAACCAATAGTAGTAACACTTCTTCTTGGATGCCTATGGTAGGTCACCTTTCTTTGGTCAAATTGCATGCAACCTTGCATCTTCTTTGCCTCGTACCTTTCATCATCATGTTATTTTCACATCTCACCAATACAGCTGTACTGCCCTTCATTCACTTGTAACAACTCTGACTGCTACACGATGTACACCAGTCAGAACACCACTGCATGCAACTCCACTTGTCGGGTAAGCAGCATATACAAACCAATCAGAACAACTACGCGCACAAATAGCTGTATAGTATGAATTATCCTAAAATAAAAGATGTGATAAAATGTTCGAAGGCTCTTGAAAGCTTTCATCGCCAGTGTGTTAGACATGTCCTCTAATCTCATTCTGTACTGTAACAGTTATGGCGGATGGACATGTATCACATTGTCGGCTGCAGTGACTCATGTGTCGATAGCTGTGTCAACGCCTCTCACGTCAACTGCTTAGTGAACTGCTGTAATTACACCGGCTGCCTCAATGACAGTTTTGCCATGATGATGACAACAACCACAGGTGCAGAGACCCATCATCTGAAGTTTTACGCTCTACATTTAAAGTCTGTGCTATAACTTTCCTCTGTTTTGGCTCTCCTCATATTGTCCTTGCACATTTCATTGCTTGCATGTCTCTTTCGACCACGACAGCCTGCTTGTAGACGTGTTCGATTGTCGTTAAGCTTCAAAATGGTTTCTATCTTCATTTTATGTTAATTCAGGAAGTGCAACCACAACAACAATGGTAACCACACCTATGCCAGTGACGACTACCACCAGCCAACCAACAACAGCAGACAAGGTAAAAAAAAAAAAATTTTAAAAACACTTCATGTGTGAATGTGTCTGTGTCACTCTATACTAAACAGTTATTTCACTTCAGCCAAATCCTAGTACTTATATAAACCTCACAACTATCCTCATGCTAGTTCACGTGGAATCATTTCTTTCCCTCTATATTTCATGTCAAACAAAACTCGATTGAATTGAAACTGCAATGGCCTGCTTTGCCATGTCATTCCTCCTGTTGTTTTTTTTTCTCAGACTAATAAATGCACCAATGGTACATGTGAAGGAACAAATTGCTACAACGACTTCACTAAACTACAAACATGTGCCTCCCAGCATCCACACTGTCAGGTAAGAATGACTTAAAAAAAGGAAGACAAAACATGACTGAAGCTTCAAGAACATCAACAAATGCCATCTTCTCTGAAATGTGTCATTTATTACACAAAATTTAAAGCCTGTCTCTTTATCACTATTTTTTTTTATTTCTTGTTTTCTTTGCATTTATTGAATTGATGAAATGTTGATATTGATAGAATTAATCCGGAATCAGAATCTGATTCTCATCTTAAATAATGTTTTAAGTTTTTTGTTTTTTGTTTTTTTATTGTTATTCTTCATATAAACAGGCTTATACAAATAAATCCCACAACAAACGGTTACAAATAAAGCATATTTCAGTCCATCTCTGTGATCACTTCTATTTAGGAATATACATACCAAAGATCACTCAAACTAATCAGTGAAGCCTATTATTGTGTCATCAGATTAATGTATTTATCATCAGTGTATTTATAGTATAAAACAATCATGGCATAACACATTCTTAAGTTATAATGTATAAGCTCTCTGAAAAATCATGTTCTGAAACACAGCCAAGGGAAACCATTCAAACAAGAAACAGAATATGATTGAAAAGCATTTTATATTATTTTCATACAACAGTAAGAATGCAATCGTTATAACCGATCCTTGTAATTTTAGTATGTTCTTTGCTTGTGTCTGCATGAGAACGTTTTCTCACTTGCTGTCGTCTCTGCAGCTTATGAAGGAGACATCCGGCTCCAAAACAATGTGGAAAGCAGGTTGCGCCAACTGCACCAACTCCCCGGTGTGCAAGGGATCGACAACAACCCTGTGTAACCTGGAGTGCTGTAACGCCACTGTGACCTCCTGCCTGATGCTGAACGGCACGCTGAACGTCCCCTCCTTTGCCACAAGAGGTCTTTGTGGTCACACAGAATTGATTGCTTCCTTAATCGGCCTGCTTGCCATCACTTTGCTGCTGTGAGTGACGGAGTGTGCTTGTTCAGCTGTTGTTTTTGGGGTCATTATGTAACCAGAGCTTTGTGTAACAACCCAGTCCATCCAGAAACAATAAAACTAGAGCTTAAACATTATTTCATTCCCACTCATGTATGGACCCGTTATTCATTCATACATTTATGGAGACAAAAGAAATCCCCATCAAAAAACTGATTTCTCACAAATCCCAAACTTGATATATTTTCAGAGACCAATAAATGATGGTTTTAAATAGTATTTTTGAATAATATAGAGAAAAAAACCCTGTCATGTACAGATTAGATTAGACAAATTTGTTTTTTTGTTTGTTTTTATAAAAAATCAAAGTAGAATTAATTTATATGAAACCCTGTGTACAGGATATGTAAAAATCATACATGTACCAATATATCTTTTTCATAAATCAGTAAAAACACATCAGATACAATTTGATCGTCTCATCATATGTACAGCAAATATAATAAATTAATGTGTACATTTGGCCTTGTTATTGCTCTCTCAGGTTGCATTTATTTCAAACGGTATAAAATCACACATTTATAAATAGATGATTCTTTTCTTTTAATTCTCAATGACGTTTAACAAAAATTTGTGAATTTTTTGTTTCAGCAAAGAAATATTACTCCTTAACGTTTAAGTTGTTTCAGGTATTTTATTTGATTAACAAAAATGTAAAAAAAGATTAAAATCCATCTCACCCTGAAATAATTGAAAAAAAACTCATTTGAATTGGGCGTCAGCCAAAACCAGATAGTCTTTATAATGTTAATGTTTCATCAAAAGAAAAAAATAAGATAAAGAACCTTCATATTTTAAAAACCTTTCAAGCCAATGTGGAATGTAGCTATAACTCTATATGCACTTTAAGACACACAGATGTTGAGCTGTTACTGGGTGTCGTGAAGGTTTGTTGAAACATTTCTGCAACTGTAATCCAGATGAAATGTAAAGTTCTGTACTAGCGTCTAAGTTTTGCTTCATATCCTGCATTAATTGTGAATTAGATGTTGATATACTGTGTGGTGTACAAAGCACATTTTCTGGTTTGATGTTGTGATCTACATGAAGAATGAAATCAGAAATGTTTCAGTTTACACTAGTTTTGTGTACTGTATAAAATATTGTGCTTTAAAATGCAATAAATTTAAAATATATATTTGCAGAGTCTCATATTGAACCACTTGTGTTATAGAATAAAGTGAAATATCATGTGCAAGTTATTCCTTTAATAAACTGTGACGGAATTTTTTTCTCTAGTAATTTGCAGCCAGCTGTAATAATTCAGTCCATGGAAAGTGAACGTCACCAAAAAGTGTTTCTATTTTTAATTTCCTTATCCATTACTCATCCCACAACCAGACAGTTTTAATTTAATTCTTCCAAAGAGTACTTACTTCACAATGTCATGAAAATAAATATGTCATTTTAATCTGATGTAGTAATATAAACAGCCCAAAAAAGAGTTATTTGTTTTTTTTTCTGCATTTTTCTCCGTGCATGACTTTTGAACTCCTAAAGTCAGTTAAGCCAAACAGCCAATAGAGTTTTCAAATTCAGCTGTGCAGACTTTTATTCACCTTGAGGTAATAACAGCATTTTTACACCTGCTCAGTACTGTGATTTTCCACAAATCTTCTGTAAAGTATATGTGCCCAAGTTGTGATCACAGAAGTGTCCAAAGTCTGAGACTCTGAGCTTGGAGAAGGGTGTGCTCTCATCTCCACTTAGTTTCACTCATACCTGGTTTCCCATACAGAATAATCATACTATTTGACGCTGTAAACACTTTACAGTTAAGTTAGCCCAACATTATAGCATTACTTTACTTTCTTTAATAGAAAATCGCACAATGACAGCAAAAAAAAAAAAAAAAAAGAGTAACATTTCCCAAAGCTTCTCTGTAATATATACTCAAGCAAATAACACAGTTTGGCTGTTTTTGTTAATTAATTTACTCTATAATGTATATATCTACATTCAGTGACTTTTGCCTCAAACTGTTTCTGGTCTAGTCGGAGGTTATTGAACTTCGGCTGGATTTTGAAAAAAATAAATAAATAAATAGGTCACCGCGATGTCAACAAGGTTTCACGAAAAGAAATGCTGAAATCCCCTGAGGAATGAGTAATGTTGTGCAGATGAGTTCATCCCCTGTTCCTTATTAACACACTTTAGTGCCCTTGGATGACCTGTCTCATATTTTTCACTTATTCTAATTCAGGCCTTACTGTGGCTGATACACAGCCACAGAAGTTAGCCAGTATGGTCATGATTCCACCCTGGCATGAGCAACACACTCAAGCTGACTCTACAATGGGTTTGAAATTAAAACTGCAGGCAGAACTAGCCCCATTTTCTCCACTCTCAACCTCTCTCTAGAGTGGAAAGCGTTGTCATGTTGGAGGATAGCTTGGTCCCAGACTGATGAGATAAAGGATTCTCTTGTTGTAGAGCATCACCTTGACATCTTTCTGCATTGAGAAGTGTCAATCAGACTGATTACCAGCACCATGGATACCAAAGCTCAAAACAAGTCAATTACAACAACAATAAAAAGTTGTCTGGCATTGGTAGTGATCACATCTTGTAACTTCATCATTACTCCACATTTCTTGCAATTAGTGTAATAATAATATATAATACTGTCATGCTTTATTTAGATAGATAAAGCTTGGTTTGGTTTTGAGATTTTTTTTTTTTAAATGTTGACCACCTATTGCCTTTTTCTTGTGCAACTTGTCATAATACCTCCAAAGTAGTTTGTTTTGCTTCTTTGCTGCAAAATAGGGAAAAATGTTCAATAGATTATTAGATATTCCAATGCATATAAGCCAACGCCAAAACTCTAATTTGTACTTAAAAGACAATACATTCATAGACATAAATAATATTGTGCTTTGAATTTGCTTTTTTGAGCTTTTTTACACAAAAAAATTTTATATTTAGGATGTAAAATTTCATCTCTACTCTGTTTTTTTTTTTTCAATAATAATAATAATAATAATAATAATAATCTTCCGTATAACTTTAGGAAGGTTGACATTTTCATACATATTTCGTGCGCTACAAAGGATTAAATGTAGTTCCTAAATGTTTAAGGAGAAACTCAAATTCTCTTTCACCAAATGGCTGTGTGTTGAACGGTAATTGCGCAACCCATTTGCCCAGACAGTTGGTGGAAACTTCCTCTGAAGTTTTGCAGGGTGATAACTGAGTGTTTTACAAAGTCCCTGTCCTCTCCACTGGGTCTCTTCGGTTGGGATCTAATCTGGACCGGACCGGGCCGATCAAATCCGGACCGGGCGGATCTGTTGGCACCCGCTCGCTGACGTAGCTGTGTGGGCGCCCTCTCTCCACCGTCTCCCTGCGGATCATTGCGTGGCACACTGGGTCGGCCTGAGCCAACGTAGGTGAAACATCAGAGCAAAACATCTGGATGGAAATGTCGGATTACTCGGAGATCGTGCGCTGTCTTGCCTTTTGCTTCACACGTCGTTTTTCTTTCCTCAGAGAGAAATAAGAGCTCGGAGCTTCTTGTTTATGCCCCTCTTTGGAAGCGAGGTGCAGAAGTCAACACCCCAACAAACAAAATAAAGAAGTGGATCACTATGGATCAGTCCGTCGCAATTCAAGAAAGTTTGGAAAGGGAAGAAAACTGCATGATAGTATCCTTTTGCGGCTGGTTTGTTGCTGATCGGAGGATTATTAAACTAACACATTCACTTGACACGACAACTTTTCTAATGTGGTTCCGTCGAAGGAAGGCCTGGAAGAAGTGTCTGTTTCTCTTGGATGGTGTTTCTTTCTCTGGGATAAAGAGGTCATGTCACCTCACTGGAGCTGTGATTTCGATCCAGCTTTGTTTTTATTTATAGTTTAACAGCATGTTTGGTCAGCAGTGACTTCCCACGAATATACTTAGCACTGTGGTAACATGTTTCATCCACGAGGCGGCGACATGATTTCATCATCAACAGCTAAACATCTAGGCACGCAATTATCTTCCGTTTGTTAATCATAATAAATCGTAATTTTTAAAAAATGACAAATCGAAGACAAATTATGTATTGCTATAATAAGAGAATTAAAAGTTATTCCTATACGGTTCATCACAGCATTTCTAAATG
The DNA here is from genome assembly GCA_900302745.1 of Parablennius parvicornis. Classification (NCBI taxonomy): domain Eukaryota; kingdom Metazoa; phylum Chordata; class Actinopteri; order Blenniiformes; family Blenniidae; genus Parablennius; species Parablennius parvicornis. The sequence continues at coordinate 6,953 of OMNM01063778.1, read as the reverse complement.
TTATTAGCATCACTAATCTTTTAAATTAAATACAAATAAACCAATATTAATGTATAGAACTGTTGTTAAAACATCTAAAGTTATTGATATGGACATCTAAACTGTTTTTCTATTAATAAAACATAATATTTAAATCATAATTAAGTAGTTTTGTCATGAACACTGTCATCCTACTATTACCTGTGAAACCAACAAGTTATTCATTTTTGGACATTGGCCACAATGTATGGGGGCACCAGGTGCCCATGTCTAATCTGAATATGAATTGCACTTGCCTGCAGGTGTAGTTCATGATACTACTTCACTTTAGGATTATTTCTGAAATGTTCATGTTTCTCAGTAAGTGTAAATGCTGTTAGCTATTCTGCCATTCAAAATGTGATTTTGAGTCTGGGCATTTACTGAAGGGCTGCAAGTTGATATTGTGGTTACCCCTACCACCTCATAGCAACAACATTTTTTTGTCCAGGATGGGAGGGGCTTCTTCCTGTGTTGAGTGTGCATGTTATCCTTATGTCTGCCTGGATTTTCCCCAGGAAAAGGATGATTAATTTCCACGATAGATGTGAAAGTAGACAAAATGGTTCGTTCCTAAGCATACTCCGTCTCCAAAGTTCATTAATAGAAACATGTCATGTAAATAAAATTTTCAGATTGTCCTTAACCAAACATTTCAACATGCTGTCCAGTGTGATGTTCTTATTGACGAGGTGGCAGAGAGCCGACTTCTAGGACTTGTGGCGTCTGCAGAAGAACATGCGTAAGTTTTAAAATCTTGTAGCTATAAGATGGCTTAATGGTGGTATTGTTCAAAGTCTAAAAAATTAAAATGTTTTGCATGAAGACGAGGCGTCAACATAATGCAATCTAAAGCAACAACACCATTGTTCTCAAAGAATTATCAAAGAGTTGCTTCAACCTGCTTGACGTACTTAACCAAGAATTTGTGTGAACCTCATAAAAGTCTCTGCTAGAAGGGCCAGTGTGTTTTTTTTGTTTGTTTTCCATTTTTGTAGTAATGTACTGTAGTAATGATAGATTTACATTTGAAATTAATTTGAATATCTTGTAATAATCTCTGATTTTTTGCAGAATCTTTGTTTATACCCATCGGAGAATGGCCGTTACTGCTGATGATGTGTCACTGGAGGACATAATACCCATATCTTTGGACTTTGCTGTAGTTGAAGGTGAATAGTAATCATCAGATGTTCAATATGTAACTGTAACATTACTGATGAGAAAATCAGAGCTGTTTTTTTTTTTTTTTGTTTCCTCTGTTGTTGCTTAACCTATTTCTTATGCTGCCATTTCAGTTTCCTCACCGGAGGAGCTTTTAGTTGTGGGTAAGTTGTCCTCATTTCAGGTCGTTCATGTTGCGCTACATGACTGCAAAACTTGAACATGTAAACCACACGAGTTTGTATTCTTTTTTTCTGATTGAAGGTGCCGATACAAGAGTGAGAATAACTTATAAGGATGATGAATTGGAGCTCAAACTCCCCTTTGGGTCCCACTCTCGTCTCTTCCTCAGCGAAGTCAACAAGACATGGAGTGGTAGGTTAAATCCTCCTGCCATCTATTCATCCGAAATCCAGACTTTGGAAAATCTTAGAAGTAACTTCAAATTATTTTGGATATCCCTGATTAAGTTGTGGGTTTGCTTAAAATTCTCATCACCACCTGATGGGTTCCTTCAAAAAAGAGCTCAATATATGACCTCTTAAAAAGATTTTTTTTAAAACTCTACAAAAACAAATAATCCAAAGTCTGAAAGTAACATGCCACTCTCAATCTGATGGGGAATAAATAAACTCTGAGAGCAGCTCCATTCCAAAATGAGTCAGCCATGCTAAGATGATACGATGAAAATGAAACATGAACACATAATTAAAATAATTCAGCCGTAAAATGAACACAAAAACTGTGTTCTCAGCCATTGATACATACACCCCTAAAAACTCAATTTAACTTATCCTAACGTAAATACAAATGTAAATAAAAAATACAAAAAATACACTTAATAGTCCTCATCCTAAAGAGAGATATCAGTTGCAGCCCTTTTTTTTTAACATTTTGGATGATTTGCCCCATTTGCATTCAGCTATAATCCCATGGGATTCATCATATATGTTTATGATTAATCTTTGAAGGGAGTAGTTTTATTTTTTTCCCTTTAAAACTGCACTTCTGGTCAAATCTCACAAGCATCAACTTACATTAGAGTGTTGGTCTGCAAAATTAAGAGTTTTCATCGCAATGCCGGAATTCAGTGCAATAATCAAAACTAATCTTCAGGCAGATCTTTTTTTTTTTATTCCCAGTTTGTGGAGACACTTTTTTAATCACAATCTTTCAAGCAATAAGACTCAACTAGTTTTCTTTCCTGAACAAACCTGTTCAACCAGTCTTTTTTTCCATATGACTTCGAAAAGTAACTTATGTGAAACTTCAGTCATTTCACCTTTTGGTTAATCATTTTCTGAAGAAACAAACACATCTAAATTTGATAGAGGTTGCTTGTAGCTCACAGCAATATTACAGCTATAGCTGGTTATGTCAGTTGCTCTTTTCGTTCATTGTCAATGTCAGTCGAAGATAAGCAGTTAAGCAGGAAAGAATAATGCTGACAGACTGAGAGAAAGAGGGGAGGAGTTATTTGTGTTAATGTTAGATGTGTGTTTAGTTTGTTTCTTTAACAGCCAGCAAACGGACAGGATGAGAACAATCTAAACAGGACACGCTATTTCCTCTTGAAAACTTTTTTTTTTTTTTTTTTTTTACTGTCCGTTCCTGGATGTGCTAATGAATGGTTGAAAGAAAGTCTTCTTTGTCGGGGATGTGTCAGTTTCGTCACCAGCTCTCTGTTTTCACGGTGGGACTCCCATGTGAGCATGGACTGATACATAGCTCACTTTATTTTCTTCGGTGCTACTCAAAGTGGTGCCACAAATGTTCCTAACATGGAAAAGATAAAGGATGTGCCACCTGCTGTTGTCAAAAAGAAGGGTCTGGTTCTAAAAAATGTCAAAGGTAGGAAGATGTATCTAATGTGATGTGAAGATGTTGGAACAATGAACAACTGAAGACAGGTGACATGGAAAAGAGAAAATTTTGGCTTTAAAAGGTTACAAATTGACTTTCTTTTCTAAATGCGACTTTTATAAATTAACGTTCTTGTTTATAATGTAACTCATATCATTGTTTTTGCTTTAACATCTACACTATTGACTAAAAACAATTCAGAGAAGAGGACATGCATTTATATAGATAATATAGCATCATATCCCCATGTTTAATAAAACCTGTTCTCCTTTTGTGTCTTACTCCAGATGTTTGCAGGCCTCCCGCACAGCTCCAAAACTTTGAATGGATCAACAAATACCAGAAAGCCACCAGAGGCCAAGGAGTTGTTAAACAAGCCCTTGCACCCATCAGCACTAAACTTACTAAACTCAACCAGCATCGGAAAACAGGTTTGTCCTTTCAAGTTGTTTAAGCGCACAGCAAGTGTTCATGTGTCCACTAAAAAAAAAAAAAAAAACACTGAGTAGCAATAGATCTAACAGCCCTCTTTTTCACTCTGTCTTGAAAATGGGCATCAAAGGGTCACATTGGAAAAGTGGTCGGTTTAGCAAACACCACCTTAATTTGAATGTAACTGGCTCAACCTCTACACTCTGGTCGTAAAGGCAGACGTCTTCATGCGTCACACCAGGAATTTCCCTCGATGTAGTTCGTCTTCATTCCATCTGGTGTCTCACTTTGCGGCTGCAGTGAACATTGAAACTTGCAACCTGCATGCAGCTCCTCAGCACCTCGGCAGTGGCGCAATACACTATCTTTAAAAGGAACAGGCTACTTATCTTACATAAGGGATGCTTGAATATGTAATATTCTTTCATAATTCTTTCTATCCAATATGCATCACTTCCTATTGTAAAGTCTACTTTGCGGTGTCTTTCACTGCCCATGATTAAGTTTGAGTTTCGACCCCAGTCTTTGTAAGGCTGAACAAATACACAAGTATGAAAGGAAAACCAAAGTTCAATCCAGTGTCAATAGCAACAATATTGCCAACAATAGTGGCTTGCTACTATGTGTCAGATGTGGAGATGAATCAGAAAACAACATTAAAAGTGAATTTGAAAGGTTCTTAAACGAAACAACAACAAAAAAGTGTTTCCTTGATCTTATATGTTCAGATAAGATGCTTCTTACAGCAATCAAATCAAGACATCCATATTATTACAGACATATAAACAATCGTGGCTGATTGAATTCAATTGTAATGCTACATAAACTACTGTTTCGGTAAACCATATATATTAAAGTATAGAAGTCGCATTTTTACTATTTCCATGGGAGATGCACAAAACTGGCTGCATTGATCGTTAAAGTTCTAGACCCTCAGAGCTCAGCCGAATGCTGTGATTGCTACTAAAATGTGTTTTATAGCTTAATTTTTGTAGACATTATGGGAGTTTGCTGGTTTGAATCTCACTGCTGACAGGTCATAACTATGAGTCCCTGAACAAGGTTAATATTTAGACCTTAAACTCCAATTGTTCTGCCTGATTGTATGATGCATCTTCAAACGTGCTAATTCAAGCATAAACATAATATTATCCAGTGTATCGTCTCACTATGGTATCTGGCCTGGTGGTGCATCATGTGAAGTCTTGGTCAGGATGGGCAATAAAGGAGCCCATGCTAAACACTAACTAGTCTAAAGTAGTTTTTTTTGTTTTTTGGGGGGGTTTTTTGTGGCAATGCTGAGTTAAAAAAAAAAGAAAAGAAAGAAAAGCAGCCAAATACACACTTTTATTTAGAAAGCTAATATATATACTTGAGAAAAACAAAAAAATTAAAACTGCAAATCAAATGACAACTTGTGATCATATAAAAAAATTCACATACATAGATATCATAAGTCGAAGAAGAATCAGACATTACTTGTTTTAATGAATTATGATACTTACAACTTCTTGCATGAACTATCAAGATGGTCACAATTCAGTCCAATACCACGTAAAGCCATTGCTGGTATCACCACGACTGATGCTTTCCACAAAAGTTAAAGGTATGAAGGTAACGTGAAGCTTATGTATTAAGAGGAAGGAGTTAAATTTTCCCACAAATTATGAGATGAGATGAGATGAGATGAGATGAAATGAGAAATCTATAGGTGAATTCATGTCGCTTGTAACTTGGGAAGTTACAAGTTCAAAAGGTCCCATGTGTGGAGTGACTACAAGAGACATCTGATCACTTATGACATTGTCATAAACTGTATTAGCACTTCTGAAGTCAAATTATTGATAAACACCACTTTGTGTAAAAGAAAGAAAGAAAGTTATTTTTTATTGATGATGATTTATGCAGCTACAGGAGCATCATTAGTCACATGTGGATTGGAACATAGTAAATGGATTTCACTTAAATAACACTTTTCCATTGCTTGAGCAGTACACAAAGCCCTTTACACTTTTTTAATCCCATTCACACACCAGTGGAGGCAGCATTATATGACTTTACAGTTCATTTTTATGCTTGTTTGATAGTAGTTGAGCAGGTCTGAAAGGGGTCCACCATATATCAATGTTATTGTACTTGTCTGACAGCAGGAAAATATTTTTTTATTCAGATGTTCGTGCCACAGCGGAGCCATTGTGTTGTGGACATTCATGCAAAACATCCACTGGTTCAAAAGCAAATCACACACAGCCAGGGTGAACCACTGGGTCATGATAAGAGCTGTCAGGGCAAATGTTTGTCCTCAAATGATACACACAGAAGATGTTTCCTCAGTTTTGTATCCTGGAGTGATTGATTTGACTGCGATGGTGAGCATTAGATCGTATTTTGTCGGGACTACTGTGTGGTTCAGTCTGCTGTCTGCAGGCGGCTGCGGGGAAGTGAACTAAACTCCTCCTACTGTAGCATTTGAACAGGCAGGTCTGACACCGACTGGACATTGAACTGCTGCACAGAATGCGAGGAATCGGTACAGAGAGATGTCTAGGGTGATGGAAGACTCTGGTATGAACGCTATTTCCAGTTTAGTTTGTCAATTTTTCGGGATGCTAGTGTACAGACACAGGCAGTGGGAGAGGAGCTGCTTCCTGGCTAAAGCTAGCTCCTACTGTCTCTCATAGAAGCTAACATTAGCCGCATCAGCTAAGGGAACGAGTCATGCAACATTCTCGGTTAATTTCAAACAAATCGTATTAGTATGAACGTCGCTCGTTGTTGGTTTTGACGTGAAGTAACTATAAGCTATAATACGCTGATATTTGATAGCATCTAATGCTAACGCTTACTAAATAATCATTTCGCGGTCGCTATGCGACAGAGGCGACACACCTGTTGTGCTTTCTGTTGACAAAACGTGTTAGAGGAAAACATCAATCTGACATGTATGTAGAGTAATTTTCTCCTTAAAAAAAGTTTCTGATAGACTTTGACTTGGAGCTCGTCTTCAGCGCTATGGTAGCATGTTAGCTCAAATCACTTGTCAGCGAACTTTATTCCGACTCGTAATGAGATAGATACAAAGGTGTTCACTATCTACTACAAAAGGCTACACTGTCGGTTTTATTACAAGACTGTGGATTGAAATGATCACCATTGCATCAGCGAATCGTTAGGTATCATACTACTTTTAGTCATATGTTTATCTAATCTGAAGTTAATACCTGTTAGTAATCTGGGGCTTATTTCTTTTTTTAATATTTGTGCAAATCTAGGTTAGGATATATGTTTTTAATGCTGTAAAGTGATTGTATTATAACTGAAGAGTGTGGGGAATTTCCGAGAGAAGTTTTGTCGTTTATGCAGAGTTGTAAACCGCACATAAATAAAGACGCGCGTCCGTGTGAAATGCGTTTATCGGCTTAACGCGACTCTTATCGGCTCTGTCTCGCTAGTTAAAGTGTGGAGGAATGTGAAAC